>ML342345.1:0-22211 GCA_005239505.1 Nicotiana paniculata | reverse complement strand
AAAAACTCTTCTAACTCAACCTCGTAATAGGGTTTTGTGGGACATAAAAGAGGTGTGACACCATTATACTTGGGAATTTATGGCATGCGAAATTTCTTTGGGATGGGCTTGGGAGCCGCACTTGGGGGGAAAGGCTTCTGCACGAACTTCTTCGAATCCAAACTTTTCAGAATCGGTGGTGCCCCTGGAATTTGTTCAACTCGGGAGTTATACGTTTCTACTTTTTTGTCATTTTCTTCAATCTTCTTCTCCCTCGATTCGACCTGTTTTGTGAGTTCTTCGAGCATTTTCATAATGGCGGGGTTAGTCCCCAATTCATTCTCGTTTGGCCTCTCGGTATTGGTTCGCTCTGTGAACAACTTCTGGTGAGGGCTTGGGTTCAACCCCACTCGGTGCGCGGTTCTGGTTTTGTAGTTGCACTATAGCAGCTTGTTGAACTTGTAACATTTCAAATATCAGTTGAAGGCTGACTCTGCCGTCTTCGCCGCCCTGCATACCTCGACCTCAAGATCGAACTTCCCTGCAGACGCTATTCTCGGGATTGACGCCCAGATTTGCATTTAGAGCGACATGTGAACTGACGTCAATGGGATTTGCAATTGGTATTCCCTCGAGGCCAGCCTGAGGCACTTCGATCCCTGGGGCGGCTATATTGTCGTTTTCTTTATGAAAACCAAGGCCGTTGTCAAGCTGTGTGGGTGTTGCTGGTGAGTTTGACATGCTAATCCTGAAATCAAAAACACTTACGAGAACAAGCGTAAAGCAGTGTGTGTTACGAGAATTAATACCAGACAATCACTATTATCCTTAGCCGCACAATGGGTGCCAAACTGTTTACCCTTAAAATCAGATAACAATTAAACTTATAAGTGGTTTTAAGGATACGCGCTTTCAACTTGTACCAATTGATAAATGCGATGATTAATAATAGAAATTAACGGTAAAGTAAAGCAAACCAGTGTTGAAATGCAATTTATCCCTCGAGCTAGACGCCCTCGAACTGACTGAGAATAGATTTATAAAATATGAAATAAACTGATGAACAAGAGATTATAGAGAGAAAGAGTAATGTATTGCTTTGATATGTGAGAATTGATGGTTTACAAATTATTAGAACCTCTTTTATATAGTAGATGAATTCCACTTATGGTATAATTCTAATTACAGAAGGAAATCCCATGATTAGCTAAATAATCGTTCTTGACTTGATCTGTTCCGAGATTTTCGCCATGATCCTCGACCAGTTGCAGATATCTCGGCTTCCCGTTATTATGCCATCTTCGGTCTTGCTCGGTGTCCATCCCGTTTGGTCTCGATCATCGCTGGTCCCGATCTCGACAGTTACTTCAAATCCCGAGCTCGACACCTTTTCTTTATGTCTTGATTTTGTTAGTAAACTGTATTTATAAAATAATTCTGGAGATAATAAAAAATAATATTCAAATAGACATGTAAACGAAATAAAAATCAATTCGAGCCTACTGAATTCACAGTGTTTCCTTAAGGAATTTAATCCCCTCCTAGTACCCAAGATTATGGATTATTTCCTCCCAGGATAAAACGAATTACACACTGGTGTAGTGGTACTTCAAACACCAATGTTTCAGCGAACACAAAGTTCGGTAGCAAACCACACTTACTGTTGCTTTCTTTGAAGTTAAAATATGCAGAAGAAAGGAGGAGAACTCAGAAAGTCGTATGAAAAATCTGAGAGAATGGACTTGTATTTATAGCCAAAGTTGAGCTGAAATCTGAAGAGGTGCAACTCTTCAAAATGGCTATTTTTATAAAACTACCATAGCATAAATGTCATAATAAAGAGGGAAAATTGAAGAGGGTAGTTAATTTTCTGTTACAAAAACAGAAAACTGAAAATTGGATAACTGAATTGGATTTAATATTAATATTTTGTTATTAAAATAAATATTTAATAATATTTCTGTTAATATTTACTATTAACAAATAAATTTGGTCAAAAAATTGATCAATCGATCATTGACCGAAGCCAGAGCCGAGCAGAGCCGAGCGACGACGACGACGACGATGGCGACGGCGCGAGGCTTGCCTTCTTCTCAACTCTTTATGAGCTAGAAGAAAAGCAATTGTTTATATACCCATAAAAAATCTTTTCCTCTTCCCATATGGGACAATCAAGGAGGGAAACTCAAATATTACTCAAATTTCATTTTTCCCTCTATTTCCCATTCACCCTATTTTAAGCATTAATAGCCTAAAACCCCCAACTATTCCCCACATGAATAGGGAATGGCTATATCACGGAAGTATGCATAAAAACTGTATGATTCGCAAGCAAAGATTAATTGCATCTGGATAAGTAGGTTTCTCTTTGAAANCATATGGATAAGTAGGTTTCCCTTTGAACTTTCCGTAGTGAACTTATGTCGGATATACTCGATCAATCGGTAGATTTGATATCTTTGAACCGTCGAACTTTGGTGTATACCTAGACAACCATAAGTCACACAACCAACCCTTAACTGTATTTGGTTCTCATTATTGTGTTCGTTTCAGCCATGAACACCGCCTGGTTTCATAAGTGCATAGAGAACTGGCCTTGCAAAATTCTCCTTGAAGCGGCTAACACTTCACACTTATATAGGTGATTCCTAAACGTGTCATCCCGTAGATACACTATTTGATATACCCCGTATCAAATTTAGAAATCATTAAAAAGCCTTAATGCTTTATTCCTTGATATTGAACATTGTCTCATCACGAGAATGGACCAAAAGTTTAGTTGACAATGTTGAATCGTCATTAATGACTTTGTTTGATCTCCTTGAACCTAGATCTTGGGATCTCAAGTCTTCTAGGTAGAGTTACCACCATTATAACTTGTTCTCAACCATAGTCTCATTCCCCTTGATGATTTCTCAACTACATCTCTAGTTAGGCCTTTTGTAAGTGGATCCGACACATTATCACTTGACTTTACATAGTCAATCGTGATAATTCCTCTAGAGAGTAATTGCCTAACGGTTTTATGTCTTCGTCGTATATGACGAGATTTACCGTTATACATAACGCTCCCAGCCCTTCCAATTGCCGCTTCACTATCGCAATGTATGCATATTGGTGCCAACGGTTTGGGACAAAATGGAATGTCTTCTAAGAAATTCCGAAGCCATTCAACTTCTTCACCGGCTTTATCTAAGTCTATGAACTCAGCCTCCATTGTAGAGCGAGCAATACAAGTTTGTTTGGATGACTTCCAAGATACCGGTCCTCCACCAATAATGAATACATATCCACTTGTGGACTTGGAATCAATTGATCCTGTGATCCAATTTGCATCACAGTATCCCTCAATGACCANCCAAAACTCGTTTCATGGCCATCCAATGAGATTGACCTGGATTGCTCGTATATCGACTCAATTTACTTATAGCACAAGCTATACCTGGTCGTGTACAATTCATGATGTACATTAAGCATCCCAACACACGAGCATAATCCAATTGTGATATGCTTTGGCCTTGTTCTTTGCTAATGCAAGATTCACATCAATTGGAGTCTTTGCAACTTTAAATCCCAAGTGCTTGAATTTTTCAATTACTGTCTTAATATAATGGATTGTGACAATGCCAGACCTTGAGAAGTCTTATGGATCTTAATTCCCAGAATTAAATCAGCAGCTCCAAAGTCTTTCATATCAAACTTGCCAGTTAGCATACGGTTAGTCGCATTTATGTTGGCAATATCATTACTCATTATCAACATATCATTCACATATAAGAAAACAATANTGGTCAAATTTCGCATGCCATTGTTTGGGTGCTTGTTTTAGTCCGTAAAGGGACTTAACAAGTCTACATACCTTCTTTTCTTTACCTGGAACCACAAACCCTTCAGGTTGTTCCATGTAGATTTCTTCCTCCAAATCTCCATTTAAGAACGTTGTCTTAACATCCATTTGATGAATTTCAAGACCATAAACTCAGCTAACGCTACTAACGTTCGTATGGACGTAATTCTTGTAACTGGAGAGTATGTATCAAAATAGTCAAGACCTTCTCGTTGTCTATAAACTTTGACCACAAGTCTTGCCTTATATTTGTCAATAGTGCCATCATATTTCATTTTCCTCTTGAAGATCCATTTAGAGCCCAACGATTTATTTCCAGGAGGAAGATCAACCAATTCCCATGTATGGTTGTTCAATATGGATTCTATTTCACTGTTGGCTGCCTCTTTCCAAAATAATGATTCCGAAGAAGACATAGATTCTTTAAATGTTTGAGGCTCATTCTCCAATAATAAAGTCACAAAATCTTGTCCAAATGAAGTAGACGTTCTTAGACGTTTACTAAGTCTTGGATCCTCCTGATTAAATGTACTTTCTTTTGTTTCTTCCCGAGGTCGTTTAGATCCTTCACCAATCGACTCACATTCCTTTTTATACGGATATATATTTTCAAAGAACTCAACATTATCTGATTCTGTAACCGTATTATTATGAATGTCGGGATTTTCTGATTTATGAACCAGAAATCGATATGCTTTACTATTGGTAGCATATCCTATGAAAACACAATCAACGGTTTTCGGTCCTATTTTTACCCTTTTGGGTTTAGGAACTTACACTTTTGCTAAACACCTCCACATTTTAAAATAATTCAAGTTGCGCTTCCTTCATTTCCATTTTCATATCGAATGGATTGTGTTTTGCTATGGGGTACTCGATTTAGTATTCGGTTAGCCTTAAGAATGGCTTCCCCCCACAAGTTTTTTGGCAAACCAGAACTTATCAAAAATGCGTTCATTATCTCCTTTAATGAACGATTCTTTCTTTCTGCAATCTCATTGGATTGGGGCGTGTAAGGGGCCGTTGTTTAATGAATAATTCCATATTCTAAACATGTTTCTTCAAAAGGAGATTCATATTCACCACCCCTATCACTTCTTATCATTTTGATTTTCTTGTTAAGTTGCGTTTCAACTTCATTTTTGTATTGCTTGAACGCGTCTATTGCTTCATCTTTACTATTAAGTAAGTAAACATAGCAATATCGAGTACTATCATCAATAAAAGTTATGAAATACCTCTTTCCACCGCGAGATGGTATTGACTTCATGTCATAAATATCTGTGTGAATTAAGTCTAGAGGATTTGAATTCCTTTCAACTAACTTATAAGGATGTTTAACATACTTAGATTCCACACATATTTGACATTTTGATTTGTTGCATTCAAACATAGGCAATACTTCCAAGTTAATTATTTTTCGCAAGGTTTTATAATTGACATGACCCAAACGTATATACCATAATTCATTTGACTCAAGTAAGTAAGACGGAGCTGAAATTTTATTATTATTTTCAACAACCATTACATTCAGCTTAAAAAGTCCTTCAATGAGGTAACCTTTTCCTACAAACATTTCGTTCTTACTTATTACAACCTTTATCGGATACAAAGACACATTTAAAACCATTCTTAACAAGAAGTCCAGCAAATACTAAATTCTTCCTAATCTCGGGAACATAAAGGACGTTGTTCAAAGTCACCACTTTGCCGGAAGTCATTTTGAGAAATATTTTCCCACATCCTTCAATCTTGGCATTTGCAGCATTTCCCATAGAAAACGTCTCTTCAAGTCCATCAGGAGCATAAGTAGCAAAAGCTTCTCTAACAGCACAAACATGACGAGTGGCTCCAGAATCAATCCACCACTCTTTAGGATTGCCCACCAAGTTGCATTCGGAAAGCATGACACACAAGTCATCAACATCATCATGCTTTTCAACCATCTTTGTTTGACCCTTCTTCTTGTCTTTCTTCGGAGCACGACACTCCGTAGATTTGTGTCCGGCTTTTCCACAGTTGTAGCAATTTCCACTGAACCGCTTATTGCTTGGGTTGTTTTTGGATCCAGAAGCCTTCTTACTTTTTTTGTTATCTTCAACAATGTTTGCTCTCATTATTGTTGAGTTTCCACAGCCTCTCTTTCAACAACTTTATTCTCCTCTTCGATTCTCAACCGAAAAATGAGATCTTCAGGGGACATCTCCTTGCGTTTGTGTTTCAAATAATTTTTGAAGTCCTTCCACAATGGAGGCAACTTCTCAATCATCACTGCTACTTGGAATGCTTCATTGATGGCAAGACCTTCAATGAAAATTCTGTTAGTAAACATAATAAAATTAATACTACCAACATTAATATTAATTCTACTTATACCTTCAGCAAGGAGATTGTGAATAATCACTTGCAATTCCTGGACTTGGGTAATAACAGACTTGTTATCTATCATTTTGTAGTACAAACATTTTGCGGCAACGTACTTCTTCAACCCCGCATCTTCAATTTTGTATTTCTTTTCAAGCGCAATCCACAGTTCTTTTGACATTTTCAGGCCACTGTAGACGTCATACAATGCGTCCTCCAGTCCGCTAAGAAAAAAATTCTTGCACAGAAAATCAGAGTGCTTCCACGCCTCGATTACGAGGAAGCTTTCATTCTCTGGAGTTTCATCGGACAACACATGAACATCTTCCTTGATGAACTTCTGGAGACTTAGAGTAGTCAAGTAGAAGAACATCTTTTGCTGCTAGCTCTTGAAATCAATCCCGAAAAATTTTCCGAATTTCTCCGCCGGTGCCAATGCTGCCGGTGTTGTTCGGCTCGTTGAGGCATTGGCAGTTACCATCGGAACAACTTGGTTTCCGTGATCATTCGTCATTTCTGTAACAGAATGAAACAAACGTTAAAATCACGTAGATTTTAATCTCCAATAGAGTACTCCAGAAACAGTGAGTATAACATAAATACAGAAAATATATTAAATTCCTTAAGCTTGTTAGTAAACTTTATTTGTAAAATAATTCTAGAGATAATAAAAAATAATATTCAAACAGAAATGTTAACGAAATAAAAATCAATTCGAGCCCACTGAATTTACAGTGGTTCTTTAAGGAATTTAATCCCTNTGAGAGAATGGACTTGTATTTATAGCCAAAGTTGGGCTGAAATCTGAAGAGGTGCAACTCTTCAAAATGACTATTTTTGCAAAACGACCATAGCATAAATGTCATAATAAAGAGGGAAAATTGAAGAGGGTAGTTAATTTTTTTTTACAAAAATAGAAAACTGAAAATTGGATAACTGAAGTGGATTTAATATTAATATTTTGTTATTAAAACAAATATTTAATAACATTTCTGTTAATTTACTATTAACAAATGAATTTGGTCCAAAAATTAATCAATCGATCATTGACCGAAGCCGAACCCGAGCCGAGCGAGCGAGCGACGGCGCGGGACTTGCCTTCTTCTCAACTCCTTATGAGCTAGAAGAAGCACAATTATTTATATATACCCATCAAAAACCTTTTCCTCTTCTCATATGGGACAATCAAAGAGAGAAACTCAAATATTATATTTTTCTCTCTATTTCACATTCGCCCTATTTTAAGCATTAATAACCTAAAAACTCCAACAGGTTTGATACAATACGGACCAATCTTCTATTCATATCCGTGATTTCGGTTAATCAGTAAAACTGTATACGATCATATTAATAAATATTTTACCCGTGAAAATGGCAACTTCTCAACTAACCGTCTTTCAGAACAATCAGACAGCCGGTCCCATTGACGCACAGCTAGCAGTTAAGAAAATGCCTGGACTATCTATTCAGACTCCCAAGCTTGTTAAATTGACGTTGGTTTCTTTCGTATGTAACTTCACTTAACTATTAAGGATAAATAAGATCTTAACCCTTAATGAAAATTCCGGTTGAGTCCTAAGAATATAAAAAAGTTTTGATAGAAAGCGTGTTTTTCTTTATTTAGTTTTACACTGTACAAATTCGAACTAGTTAAAGTTTATTAGCCAATACCAAACGTCTAGTTAGCCAAAATAAATAAATATACATACAAAATTCAAAGGAAAAAGAAAAGGACCAATAACATTTAACTTAAAGTAGACCCCACAATCAGTCGCCTTCAAATTGGACCACCAGTTTCGCCAGCTACGGATTTCAATTTACACGTGTCCGGTTCAGGAGATTTGGTTCTAAACATTGGCAAGTGCAGATACCACCGCGTGGCTCCTAAGTAGCTGACAGTTCTCTTAACTTGCTTCGTTTTCCCGTCAAATAAAGATAAATGGCCAGGTAGGTGGATGGGTGACTGTTTGCTGTAAAACGGCGTTAACCAAGGACGTTAAAGTTAACCCTGATTGGTGGCATTGACCGTGGGTGGCTTATTTCCTACTATAGTTTATCTTTCGTCGTTGGTCGGCACGAAAGGGTCCCAGTAGGTTCCACCAGTTCCATGTGTGGCTTCATTAAACTTTGTTGCCTGTTGGGTCCTAAGTAGTGGACCAGCCTATTGTCTCATGGTTCGCATGTGTGCTTCCTAGTTGGACATCATGGCCTTTGAATTTGAATTACCCCGTTAATGTTGTCAATTCTTTGTAAATTATTTTGTTTTGTTGTGAAAATTCCCACTTGCTACTTCCAGGGAAAATTCCCACGGGCTAAGTTTGTGTTGGTATAACGGAAAATATTTTTTGTAGAAAATATTTAAGATAAATAATAATTTTATTTATTTTTTTATATTTGATACGTAAATTAAGAAAAGTCATTTTTTTCAGTATTTATAAATAATTTAAATACAATAAATATGGAGTCATAAACTTTCGAACCAACAACTTTTTGAACCCATAAATTTCATAAACTTTCGAACCGCTAAACTTTTGAAACCGTGAAATTTCGAACTCGTAAAGTTTATAATTTCTAAATCCGAAAACTTTCAAACACATAACTTCGAAACTTGTAAAATTTCAAACCTGTAAACTGAAAAATGAAAATACTAAAACTGAAAGTATATAAAAAAATATATTTTTCTCGGGGGAGAGAGGTGAGTAGTGCAAAAAAATGAAAAAAACAAATATTTAAAAATTACAAAAAAAAAGTAAAGGAGAAATTTTTTTTGTACGAAAGTGGGGGCAGTGTGGGGGTGGGATTTGGCGAGATAGGGGGGAGGGTGACGGAAAAGAAAATTGAAATTTGGATAGAAAAAACCTTTTTGGAGAGAGATGATGGTGTGGGTAGGCATTGGATGTGGTTAGGTGAGTAGGTGTGGGGTGAGTTGGTGAGGGTGGGGAAAGTTGAGAAGGAATTTTGAAAATATTTTCCTCTAATTAAAGAAAAATGAGTTTATTAGAAAAATATTTTCTAAAATATTTAAGCCAACCAAACATAAAAAAAATTAAAAAATATTTTCTAGAATATATTTTTCTTGGTACCAAAAACACCCCAAGTCATTTGATCTTTTCCCATTTTTCCAGCTTTCTACTTTTCAATGCTTTTCAAGTTGGTTAAAACTCCGACTTTATGAGGTAGAGGTAGATCTATCACCCATGCACTAAAGACTAACTACCGATTCTTTTAATTGGAGTAATTTGCTTTTCAAATAAAGAATATTATCGGCTTAAGATAAGGTTTCAACGTAAAACCATATCTGAGGAGCCATTTATTCATGCCTGATTTGCTACTTGTCACTAGTTAATACCGATGTAAGATCTAATACTAACTAACCACTCCGAAAAGGTCGGTCTCATTGATATAATATTACATAAATTTATAAACTCTAAAATATAGTACCAACTACTTAATCCTAGTTTGTTCTTACTTTTCGTCTTTTTTTTTTTTTTTTTTGTGTGAATTAATTCATAAACAATTATCTGTGAGCAATTCCAGGCTTTGACAATCTTTGTTTTTTCTCTTTTTCCTTTTTTTTCCTCCGAATACATTATGGACAAGGTGTTGAAGATAGAGACCATGAAAATTAAACGGACTTTTTTGTATATATACCAGATTTTAAATTTACTTACCTAATTTTGTCTAAGTTTAAATATTTACAAAAAGTAAATAAATATTTTTACAAAGTATATACAAATCCGGTCAAAATCTACAATTTATCTATAACTTTGTATAGGATAAAATCGGTCCGCAATAAATACTCGTATAATGGAGCGACATGTGGAAGCAGAGACAGGCGGAAAGCGAGACAAGTGGAAACCAAGACCGGGGGCAGCAACTTCGATTGGCACCAGAAAGCTTCCGAAGGGAATATTGCTAATGAAAACAAACGAATGTCTTCCACCTGATAACATTCAATGAAGAATATTCTGCAGTATTAAATACACGCCTGTTATAGAGAATTTTGGCATTCATAGCATGTCGTTACACATTCTTCAATGGCCCCCAAAATTGTTATTTAAGATGGGCTTGATCCTAGGGCCTTGTTCCCTAGGTGCAACTATAAATAGTTACTTCAACAGTCATTATAAAGAACACGAATTTTCTGACAAACTTATGTTATATACTATTCAAAATCTCAATAATACTTCATTTCTTGTTTACTGATATTCGTATTGCTGCCTTCGGAACCTCTGCTCCCAGGACCAAGCTATTTGCTGTCTTATATCGTTTTCGACGCTAAGTTATGCATTTTATTTAATTTATTTATCATTTTGGGATCAAATCAATTCGATTGTGATACATAATCGTATCGAGAAATATAGATATAGCAAAATACACGGAATCAACAAAAAGAGCTAGACATACAATTGATTGGAAGAACAAGAACCAATTAGAGTGGGTAATAATAAGATTCAACGTCACACACATCACTAGCTAAGGATCCATTAAACAAAGAACTAAAATCATCCAATAATGCACAAGAACTCCTAGCTAGTTGCAAGCCATAACTATTTTTCTCATTACAAGATAAAAAAGTATCAAACTCATCAATGTCATACCCAACTTTCAAACTCAAATTGTCACCACAATCAACTAAAGTATCATGAGTAGAAGGATAAACTATTTTACCTTGAAGCTCTTCTAAAGTGAAATCCTCTTTACCTTGAACTTGTTCATCAAATTTCAAAAGTTCTCTTGAAAAGGTAGCTTGATCTTCTTTCAAGTTCATCAAAGTAAATTGAACTTTACTTGATGGCTCATCTCCAAAAAATCCTTCGCAAGATACAAAACAACTAGAGAAAGAAGAAGGGTTATTAATATTAGAATAAAGAAAATCCTCACTCTTTTTGTTTTCCCTCTTTCTTTCCCTCATTTTCTTTTCACGCTCTTCACTCTTTTCTTGCGACAACTCACTCACTTCACTCCACACTTTCTTTCCTTTTTCCACTCTAGAGTTGTCACTTTTCTCTCCCTTACTTCTCTCTATCTTTTGTCTCTCATTCTTACTTTTTCTCTTTGCATTTTTCAAGGATGTTCTCAAACTCATTTGGCTTCTTCCCCTTTGGTTCACTTCATCCCCCTTATATTCGACATTGAAAACTTGTTGGAAGTTGTCCAACTCATTCAAGATGGTCTCATGATCGTGTTGAAAAAGTGAGTTGTTAATCATTCGAGGCTCTTAAGGTGGTATGGATGGTGGAGGAGGGAGATTGTCCCTCCTTGGTGGTGCTTGAGGCATACGTTGGGGAGGTATATTCATTGGTGGTCCAGGTTGGATCATTTGTGGTGGTGGTATTATGGGTATGTGTGCTTGAGGTCTAAATGGTAACTTGTGTTGGTTGTGGGTAGGTGGTCGGTAGTTTGGTGGAGGAAAATAAGGTCCCTTTGGTGAATGAAGTCGACTTGGTAGGTTTTGTGGTATTTGGATATGTCGGTTGTGATGCGGTTTTCCTCTTTGTAGCATTTGTCTCACTTGTGAAGGAGAGGGTGTAATAGAGGAATTAGTAAGCGTCATACTACGCTCCCTTCCTTGTCGCCTCAAGTGAGATTTCTTCATCATGGAATTCAACCTTGCATTTGTTTTGTGTTTCCATATGGTAAAATTGGTAACCTTCTCACTTATGTCATAAAGCATAGAGACAACTTCATGCATCGGAGTCTCACTCCTTGGATCACAATTAAGACTAGAAGTTTGTCCGTACTCCATGATACCCACAAAACGAGCAAACAAGTTAGTAGTAAAAGTTCTCACCAACTCACTTGATGTCGCTCAACCCTCGTGTATCATACCTTGCACCAATTGGCTTTTGCATGCTCAAAGTCCTATTCACTTTTGCCTTTTTCCGCTCAAGTAGTGAATGTCAAAATTGCTAGCAAACATAAGTCTCAAGGTTGCACAACAAGTTCCAACCGTCTTCGGGGTGGAGTGGAAGTTGGTTATTCACAAGGATGGACAATTAAAAAGCAAACGGACTTGAGCCAAACAATTCACAACGATAATAAAAGAGAAAAAGCACGAAACAATTGGCACAAAATAAACAAAGCACACAAGAAACTAGAATTAAACTAAATATGAACTAATATCAAGTTAATCTAGTTGAGACTTAACAAACAAGAAGAAAATATTAACAACTGGAAAGAAAAGAGAACTGGGCAGAAAAATTCAAACAGTTGTGGGAAAAAAAAAATGCAGAGGCAGTGCAGTGTTCTCAAACTAGAATAAGCTGGTGCAGATTTGCTGTTCAATTGCTGCTCAAAACTGATCAGGAGCAGTAGTTCTGAAGGTTCTGCTCAAGCTATGCCGACTTGCAATCTGCAGAAAAACAGTCCAAAATTGCAGGGGAACTGCAAAAATTATCTGTGCAGAAATTTTGGATTGTGCAGCTTGTAGAAACTGCAGAAAGTTGTTCAAAAGACCAGGACTTAGCTGAGATCAGCTGTGCAAGACTGCTGAAACCACTGCAGGATTTCAGCTCCTTTCTAGCTTAAGAAACAGTCCCAAAAACCTACTGATTTCCCAGATCAGAAGCTGCCAAAGCTGCAAATTTCAGCTGTTCAGCTGGGTGCTAAATATTGAGAAGAACAGGTACACAGCTGGTTCAAAAGTGCAGCACCAACTTCACACACTTCAGTGCAAAATTTTCAGTCCTCTGATGTTGTTCCAAACTGCAACTACCTGGGAACTAACTGGTGCAACTTATGAGGTTCAACAGTCCAAAATTCTGCAGATTTTTCAGCAGATAACAGAGGAACAAACAGCGCAGAAATTGTGGCTCAGTTGTGCAGAACACTTAAAAATGCTGCTCAAAAACTCAGAAATCCAATGCCCAATCGAGTCTAATTCAGTCTATGACAGAAGTGATCTCACAGTAGAACAAGAAGGCAGTTCAGTTTAAGACTCAGAAAATTAGAAATTCAAAACCTTACAAAACAGAACTCAGCAGCAAACCCAATCCTTAGCAGCAGAAAAACAGCTATTTACAGCCTATGCTTAATCGACAACCTTTCATCAACTACAAGATTGCAGAATTTTCAAAACATCAACTCCCAGTAGATTTTCCAATAAGAACTTCAAAGACACATTGCACACCAACAAGAACCTCGAGTGGACTAATGAATTCAGGACAATCACTAATCAACAAGAATCTTGAGCCGACTTATGAACTCAAACAGTATAGAAATCACACTCAAACTCAACTGCAGGGAATTACCAACAACACTTGAAAGTCGAAGCTCACAGTGAAATTTATGCTGCTACACTTCTGAAGAACTGAAACGATTGTTCAATCGCAACAGCTATCAAAAGGTGTTAATTTCAAACTCAAGAATCACACATGTCTTCAACAACAAACAAGTTCGTCAACAGATCACCGGAACAAGTTCTAATCAGCCAAACAAATCCAAACAGTGGCACAGAATTTGGCCCTCAACTTTGGCAACAAATTCTCAAAACAAGTTGAAGGTTTCAGTAGTTCAAACCAGTTAATAAAATGATAAGGAATGCGAGTAGAATTCACTGATTCAAACCAATTAACTCAGAGAGATATGTTCTGTTGAAACTAAAATCTCTTCAAATTTTCAGAATTCAGAGATGGAGAACAGTTTAAAACTCAAGGAATCAAACCTGATTCATGGCGACGATTTCAGCTGCTCGAATCGAGTCGAATCAGTCCGCGAAGTTCTTCAAATTCGCAACGAGCCTTCTTTTACTGCCTCGATCTTCAGTGAGCTCAGATCTTCATCAAACAAGTTCAAATTTGATATACGAGCTCGATTCGACACAAAGAACAATCCTCAGAAACCAAGTCGTTAAAATATTCACGAAATCAATGGAGCCCTAGGTCGCCTTCTTATTCAAAATGGTTCGAAATTTGCTGAAAAAAAAAAAAAAAAAAAAATCAGTTCCAATCGACTCTTAATCTTCAGATTGTGATGTCACAATCACGTTTCCAAGGAACACAAACAACACCCAATCAATTCCAAGACCTAATTTTCATATTTTCAAAGCAACCACTTCGTCGAAGCTTCAATAGGAATTTTCAGACTCCCTTTTTCTTCAAATTGTTAACCCTAGCTTCGAATATTCAGTTCAAATCAGTGTTTCAAATTCAGATAAAGAAAGAATCAGAATTTTCAGAATCAAAATCGAGCTGGGAGCAATGAAATCAAAGTTTCTAAATGAAACAGTGATGAACGAGGCAAATAATTTCTATTTTTGGAATTTTTCGATCTTTTCCTCAAATAATGATAGAATCGGAAATTTCAGAATCAAAATCGAGCTGAGAGCAATGAAATCAAAGTTACTAAATGAAACAGTGATGAACGAGGCAAACAATTTCTAATTTTGAAATTTTTCGATCTTTTCTTCCTATTTTTTTAATTATCAGATTAAATGATAATCAAAACAAAGACACAAGATTGGTAAAACAATCCAAAACTTCCGCTCTAGTACCAAGATCATACAGAATCGTATCGAGAAATACAGATATAGCAAAATACACATAATCAACAAAAATAGCTAGACATACAATTGATTGGAAGAACAAAAACCAATTAGGATTTGAAGCCTAATTACCTCTACGAAATCGATCAAAATCCAAAGCTATAAAAATAAGAGCTAGATCTACAATTGATTGGAAGAACAAGAACCAATTAGGATATGAAACATAATTTACCTCTATGAACTCAATCAATTATAATTTGAAACTATGAAAATAAGAGGTAGACCTACAATTGATTGGAAGAACAAGAATCAATTAGGATATGAAGCCTAATTACTTTTATGAACTCGACCAATTATAACCGTAAGCTGTGAAACCCTCAAGATATTGGCAACTCAAAACCCGAATAAAGTAATTAAGCAATTAAGCATTCACTACGAATTGCTCACCAACTAAGACTAATTTAGCACTAATGAAAGCAATAAAGAAATTAAAGGCATAAACATAAATGCATTAATTAAAAGATAAGGATAAAGGGTGAGACTTGCATGTCTTCAAGTTTATCATTCATCAAGCCTACCTAAAATAAAAGCCTAAAGGGCTATTTATACTAGAGAGGGCATTTGGCTAAAAATAACCCAAATACCCCTAAGCTAATTCTAAGGAGCTAAGTGTAGTCAACTATTACAAGTATAGCCTTCTTGATCTTGACTCCTTTAAAACACCCTAATGCTATGATGTTGACTTGAAAAACGTTAGGCAATCTCATCCGACATGTATCAGATTGTCTATAAACCACGTTATAAATTCTATTATTTTACGGGTAAACAGTTTGGCGCTCACCGTGCGACTTAGACAATTGTGTAATTGAGTTGATCCTTGCATTTATTACTAACCTGTTTGATTCTTAGCAAATAATCATAAAAATGATAGATAACGATATCAACATCACGCAAAATGTTGAGGCCCAAGGAAATCAACCTTAACACGAAGATTCAATCAGCGAATACTCGCAACGAGAGGGATAAAGACACGCCAGTCCATGGCGGGCAATATCAACGACACGTTCGGGAGGCAACTCTTGAAGATGCTAAAGACTAGCACGTTGCCGAAACAATGAGAATCCTTAGGGAACAACAAAAGGCTATTATGGGCCATCTCATGTGACAAGATCATGTCATGATATAATTGAGGCAAGCATCATCGGGTGCTTCCAAAAACGCGAATGAAAGAGGTCCATATCCTCCCGGTGCTCCTGCAAACCAAATAGCACAAAGGGTTAATAACAACACCCCGAGGGGAGAACTGTAATGAGCCGATCGGTCATTTTGTGTAATTACGTCATGTTACCCCATTTTATTACTTTACACATGTGTGTTTATGATTTTATAACTTTGAAGGTTGGTTAGTTTCATTCCAGGAAGCTTTCGGGTTGATTTGGACCCTTGATTTTTGACTTGGAAGATTAAGTTAGAAAATATTGACCAAACATTGACTTTTGTGAAGACAACCCCGAAACTGTGTGTCTATGGCTCCGATAGCTTCATATCGTGATTTAAAACTTGGATCTATGTCCGGAATTGAGTTTGAAAGTTCGTAGGTTGTTTTGTGTTGATTTGCCAAAATTTGGCAATTTAAAGTTGAAAAGTTTGATCGTGGGTTGACTTTTAACTATCGAGCTCAGAATTTGATTTTGGTATCTGAAATAGGTCCGTTATGGTATTTAGAACTTGTCTGCAAAATTTTGGTATCTGAAATTGGTCTGCTGGTGCTGCTGGTGCTTAGGCATCGCAATTGCGAGCACCAACACCACAATTGCAAAGGCGACAGTAAGGGATCTGATGTCGCAATTGCGACAACCCTTTCGCAATTGCGAAGCCTGCTAGATTTCAACCTAGTTTGCATTTGAAAACAAATGTTTGCTTTTGCAATGTCCACCAGTTCGCAACTGCGAAGACTCTATCGCAATTGTGATGTATGTTGAGTCTGTCAGGGTTCGCAAATGCGAGCCCCGGTCCAAAAATGCGAACCATGTGTCGTAAATGCGATATTTGCAGGTGGTTAAAGGGCTGGGATACGGGATATTTGAACTCATTCTCTCATTTTTGAACCCTAGACTCGGTAGGAGGCAATTTGGAGAGAGGATTTTCACCTACAAATCTTGGTAAGTGATTCTAATCAATTTATAATCATATTCCATCAATATATATCAGATTTTAACACCAAAATCATGTGAATCAAAGTGAAAATTTGTGAAACTTTATCAAGTTTTTGATAAATAAGAAACTGAGTTTTGAGAGTCAATTTGGACTCTGATTTTGAAACTAATCACATATATGAACTCATGGGGTCATGGGTAGACGTAATCTACCATTGGACCTGGGTTTTGACTGGACAGGCCCCGAGTTGAATTTTTTTGACTTTTTGAGAAAAGTGTAAAGATCTTAACTTTATCTGTTGCAATTGAATTCCCCTGCATTGTTTGATGATATTGAGTCGATTTTGGTTAGATTTGAGCCGCGTGAAGGCATATATTAAGGAGAAAACTATTTTCAAGCGTTGAATTGGCCTAGTTGAGGTAAGTGTCTTTCCTAATTTCATGTGGGGGAACTACCCCTTAGGATTGGTATTGTTTGACTCAATTGTGCTTAGTGAAATCCATATACGCAAGTGATGAGTGGGTACACAGATTGTACGTGGTATTTGACCGGTTTAGGCTATTTAGACTATTTTCATGCTTTATATGTCATATCATGTTCTAATTCTCTTAGTCAGTCTATTCGTACTCGTGTTAGTCTATCCTTACATACCTTAAATGCTTTCGTTAATACTTGTTCTACCTCCTAATTGATCATTTGATCTCATGCTTTCGTTGCACTTGTTGCCTCTTTTATTGTTACATGCTATCTCTTCATTGTTAATTATCATTATTTGAAGTCGTTGATCATGTTATGTCCTTCCTTATTGATTATCATTTACTTGAAGTAATTGTTTATGTTATCCCTTTCCTTTTTGATTTCCATTACTTGAAACTCATTGCTTGATGTTATCTCTTTTATTATGAGTTAGTCTTAACAAATCGTGGTTATACATTATTTCTCTCATTGTTGAGTTAATTGGTGTTGAAGTTGTAAAAGTCGTTAACACTTTAAGGCGAAGTTAGTTATTGCAGAGACATCTATCCTAATGAGAATTTTACATTCATTATTGTTGTTGATATTCTTGTATATGTTGTGGTGGAGCCATGGGCTATTGTTATGTAAAAATTGATATTGTTGTTGTTGTTGGCAATTTGTGATATATGGGCAGTTGTGGTGCCAATTTTTATTGTGATATGATATTGACGCGCATGTGAAGGTATAAGGTTTGGGTTTAATGTGCATGCGGCGGTATAAGGTGGAACTTATGTGCGTGTTGATTTTAAGGGGAACTACGTGAAGCCACGCAGCGTCATAAGGTGGGCTAAAGTTCATGTAGCTATTTCGGGAAAATTGTTTTCAAAACTTATTTTCAAATGTAAGGCTCACGCGGAGGTATAAGGAAAGATTGTGAATTAAATTGAAAAATGTGAATACGATGTAGTACCTCGGTTTTGTTTTCATTATACATGAGGCGGTACCTGTTTAACCAAAGAATTAGATCCTTTGACCAAAACTATTTTTAGGATGAACACGGGTTTCTGATAACCAAGGCAAGACTGATTATTGTAAGTAATTAAAATAAAGAAAAATCAATGAGATGCACGAAAAGTAAAGTGTATTGCCATAGTAGTTCGGATGATCCTTTACATGTTATATTTTACTCCCTTATATAGGGAATTTCCTAATATAACGTCTGCCTTTTTCAGTGATTGAGCATTAATGACTAATTATGACATTAATGTAACGTTACAATGTGTAACCGTAACTGTTGAGTAAATTTTGTGTAACGTGTGGATCACTAATTGAAGATCTCTGAATCTTCCCTTTGTTCCGCCCAGATACATTTTGACCGTGTCTCTTCATCTTCTCAATTAGGTTGAGACTTCCGTAGCTAATTAACCCGTGGATGTGATTTTCCGTGCCTCTTTGCCTCGTACCTCTTCATAGAGTCCCGTCCAGCTGTCGTGTCTTTATTGCTCCACGTAGACTGCTGAGTCATCAAGATTTATTACACGTGTGAAGCTCCTTTTTTTACCAAGAAAATAGTCCCCCCACTTACTATATATTTATCGATTAATATTTGGTAAGTGGGTACTTACTTATGACGGGAATATTTTGCCGCCGCTTCACTCGAATCATTGCATCTTTTTCTGTACGTAAGCGTTGCTTGTCACTTCCATTTAATGCTTATGCCACATGGCATTTCCAGGTTGGTTCTGTAATTGTTCAGCGCCTTTTAGGGCTTTTTTGCGGCTGCATCAGTCACGAAGTGACATCTTCAATTATGGCTTTTACATCATTATTTTTTCCCATTTTTGACGGTTCTCTTCGAGTATAAATACCCCTTTTCTTTTATTTCACGAAAAACTTCTAACTTTCAAACTTTATTTTTAAAGAACTTTTTCCTTGTCTTTGTAGATATGTCTTCTTCAAACCAATCTAAGAGAGTCATAAACGTAGATGATTTGACTCTCTCTTCTGCTCCAAGGTAGGAGAGGCGGCAGGTTGAGGAGTTTAGGTTATACTCCATCAAGGGGTTCTTCCTCTTCTCAAATTACTTCTCCTCCTTCTTCTAGGTCTTTAACTTCTCCGAGGGCTAGGGCTTCTAGATCTTCGTCCAAAGGTAGAGAACGTCACGAACCTTTGCGCGAACCGAGGGTCGATGAAATAGTACCTGCGGAGTTCACCTTTGCTAGGGATAGTCAGGCCCTTAGAGATCAGCTTTCTTCATTGTCGTCTCTTGATAGTGCTGACAAGTACCCTACCCAACTCACTGAAGGTTTAATTCCTCTTATACGCAGGGACTGTCATTGGAGTTCCGATTTTCCTGTAATCGTTCCAAACAATAATCAAAGAATAACGTCTTACAAGACGGGGCATTCTTTTGTTTATACCTATCCCTTTACATTAGGGTTCAAGCGTCCCATCGACCCAGTAATCATCGAGTTCTGTCGATTTTTCAAAATTTGCTTGGGAAAAGTCGGTCCTCTTGTATAGCGAGTCATTGCATGTCTTAGATACTTGGCTACCCTTATCTTCAATCCAATTTACCTTTCATCATCTTATTCACCTCTATTCCCCAATGTTGTTCCGTTAGGGAATTTTTACCCTAGCTGCTAAGAGTAGAAGGGTATTAGTGACTTCTGAAGATAGTAAGGATCGAGGTTGGTTTCTTCGGTATATTGTCGTTCCTATTGCTGGTTTAGTAGGTGAAGAGAATCTTCCCTTCCCTGAGAAGTGAAATCTTGCACGTGAGTACATTTTTTCTCACATTCCTTGCTTTTTGCTTTAGATATTTTATCAATACCGTAGTTGTTTCTTCTTTTTGCAGCAATCATGGGAATCGTCGAGAATGTCTCCGGTTTCAGAGATTGGGTAGAAAGGGTTTTGTTAATTGCTCCATTGGAAGAACGTTCATGGAAGTACCTCTCTGAGAGGTTTGGTTGGAGAGTTAAGACTCATGGTATGTGAAGTTTTTGTTTGTACTTGTTTATTCCTTTGAGCATTATTTAACCCTTTCCTTTTGACAGGGTTTCCTGCTCGTGGAGTTTCTGCATCCGCGTCTGTTCCCAAGTTATCCCTGGCTCAGCCCAGGAGATCATTTCAGGCTCTTCTTCTTCAAAGAGGAAAGCAGGTGGGTCAAGGACCTCGGGAGAAGAAGAGTAAGAGGAGGGCACTTTGATCCATAGGTCACACAGAAGGAAGGTGGTCTCAGACGAGGAGTCTACACTTGTCATCGTGCCTTCCGTGCCTGAAGTTAGACTTTTTACCTCTGAGGATGCTACTACCTCTCCCGTGCGTGAATCTGTTGGCCAATTGTTCAGTGGAGGCTTTGATTCTATTGCTGATGAATCCCCCTTGGCTATTTTCTCTCTTTCTCTTAGAGAACTCCCTTCAACTGTTCCAGTTATTTCTCCTGCTCCCGTGGCTATTCCTGCTCCTGTTGTTGCTCCCTTTCCCGTGGCTTTTTCGGCCCCTCAGACTTCCTCGTCCGTGGCTCCTGCATCTCTACCTGCTTCCGTGCCTTCTGTTACAGAAGTAGGGTCTTCCAGCGGAGAGATGAGGCAGGTGATGATAGAAGTTCCAGCGGAGGGTAGTCTCTTTAAAAAGTCTTGCCAGCCTGATGTGTGGTTGAAACCGTTGATAGGCCCGACACAGAGAGCTAAGTTGGACAGCCACATTTCCCTTACTTGGGCTAATGAAATCGTGAATACTTCTTTAAAGGTAAAATGCATTTTCTCGTGTTCATTCTTGTACATGTATTTACCATATCTAATTGGCTTTTTTTTGCAGATCAATCTTATTGGCACGGAGCTTATGAAAAGGATTTCTCATACGGAGCAGGAAGTAAAGGAGTGGCATGCTGAAGCAGGTAACTGGAAAGAACTGTATGAAAGCTTAAGGCTCGACATGGAAGCCGTAGAAGAAGAAAAATGTACCTTGGAGCAGCAAGTGAGGGTCATGAGAGCAGAGTTGGCTGTGGAGAAGGCATCCTCTGATCAGGCAGACAAGGATAAGAGCGTCCAAGAGTCCTCATTCGTAGAGCAGCTGTCTCGTGCCTCGGAAGAGGTCAGGAGTTTGAAGGCCTTACTAGATCAAAAGGAGGAGTATTCGGGCGAACTAGTGCAATCTCTTACTCATAGCCAGGAGGATCTCCGCAACTCTTTGGAGAAAGTTCAATTCCTGGAAAGGTCTTCCTCTCCTTTAAGGGCCTCTAATGATACTGCTGTGACTGAGAGGGATGAACTAAGAGCTGAAGTTATTCTATGAGAGAATAATTATGAAGATCTTGAAGACATGGAAGCTGTAAATGTTAGTTGGGCGTATATGAACTCTCGCCTCGACACATTGACTGAAATGAGCCGAGAGGGTTTCGACCTTAATGCTGAAATTGCAAAAATCAAGGAGTCCATTGAGAAGGCTCAACAAGGTCAGAATCTCTCTTCACCTGAAGGTGAGGCTCTTGCTGCTCAAGTCTCTTCGTCCCAAGCCACTCCTGCTCCTTCTGCCAGTGAAGTCAACCCCCCTCCTGATGAAGTTTAAGAAATTGGTTCCTCCCTTTTTTTTTCTGTCTCAATTAGTGGTTACCCCCAGTCCCATCGGGGGTAAATTTGGATCTCTTTAAAATCCCCAAATGACAACTTAGGGGCACCTCAATGTATAAAAAACTCTATATGGCTAAGTATAAGTTAATACTTAGTTTTTACTTATCCGTTTTAATATATTCATGCAAGTATGACTTTTATTTTCCGTTGAGTTTCTATTTCCCTCTTTAAGTCTTTTGCATGCTTTATTTTTTGAGGTTTTACTTTTACCTCTGAGTTTTGCATATATTTGCTTTAGATTACTCGTACCTTTTCGTAATAGGCACGGTGTCATATTAAATGTGTGCCTTTT
>ML342344.1:0-28419 GCA_005239505.1 Nicotiana paniculata | reverse complement strand
ATTCTGAAGCAGCTGTAAAGTTAGAAGGTTGTTGCTCATTGTCTACTTCCACTATTGGCTGCCTAGTTCATGTTGATAATCAGCAAACTATTCCGAAGCAGCTATAATATCAAGAGATTGGTTGATTGTTGCAGATTCTGAAGCACCTATACCGTCAGAAATATGTTGTATTTTTTCGACGACAAAATGACAATCCTTGTAGGCTGAATCAGTTGTTAGCAAATGTATACAGGTACTGAGTTCGTCATCTGAAGTTACAAGCATACCTTTGCTTGTATTTAGTTTGATATCAAACCATACCTTTACTGAATATCTGCTTGAATCAATATTTATAACTTCACTAATGTTCTTCAGGAAAGAATTGAATGATACTTGTTTATTAAGCAGAACACGATTTGTATCATGATCCAAGTATTTGAAATTAATAGTACACCTCCCATTGAAAGTAATAACAACGCAAGTCGAAGTCATCCAAGAGAAGCAAGTTAAGTGTCATTTATTAGGAAATTGAACAACAGAATTTAATTATGAAAAAAAGCTGAAGTTTGAGAAAATGTACTAGAGAAAAAAGCTCATGAAAAACTTGATTAATGCAGGACAAAAGTTAAGCACAAACTATATTTAACTTCAGCATGCAGGAGAAAATTACATAGCACAGGTGAAAAACTTTAGCATATTAAGTGCTGAAGTATTATTAAATGAACTAAAAAACTTCAGCATCTTCTGCTGAAGTTTTTGAAAAAGCTCATGACAAAAATATTGTATCCAGGAGAAAGCTTCAGCATATTAAGTGCTGAAGTATTATCAAATGAACTAAAAAACTTCAGCATCTTCTGCTGAAGTTTTTGAAAAAGCTCATGAAAAGACTATTGTATCCAGGAGAAAACTTCAGCATATTTTGGTAAGAAGTTTTAGCAAAAAATCATAATAAAATTACATAGTGCAGGAGGAAAACTTCAGCTCGATTTTCTTAAAAATTTTAAAAATAAACTAAACAACTTCACCATTTATGCTGAAGTTTTCGGAAAAACTCATGACAAAACTATAGGACGCAGGACATAACTTAAGCATATTTTAGTGCCGAAGTCTTAGCAATGAACTAAAGAACTTCAGCTTGTTTAGAATGCAAGACACATAGTTAAGCATTTTTGGTGTGAAGTTTTAACGAATTATGTAAAAACGCAGTACAAAACTTCAGCATATTTGAATTTTTAGCTTTGACATTTAAATTAGGTTTAACGTGAAGAATCTTCTACTTCACTCTAGAATTCAACGTGAAACAAGTTCATCCTAGTGTGAATTACGAAAATAATTATAGAAACATATATCAAAAATTCTGAAGATGAATTGCAATACTTACGATTTTTTTGTAATTTTAAATTTTGGAATTTGCGTCTGGTTCAAATTTCTGGTTTGCGAGAGGAGATCTTAGGAGAGACGAAGTGACGGAGGAGAATCGTGAAGTGTTCTGTGCGTGATGCATCTTTTATATGTTTTGTCAGGGGTAGAATAGTCATATTATTACGAATTTTTTGTCAGCTGGCTACCAAATCAATAATTTTTAAAAATAAGGTACCGGTTAAAAGGTGGATGCTATATAGGGTATGCCTGCAAATCGCTCAGTTAGCAAGTAGTCACTCCTTGTAAACCTAATGGAACTAAGGCCTCATCTTTTTTTTTTTTGCACTTAATGGAAGTTTGAATCTTAACCATTTATCTCAGACATTAAGTGCATTTATTTTTAAAGTCTGAATCTTAATCATTCAGTGTGTTTATTTTTTTACTTCACAATCACTTAATGGGTCTTAATAGATCTGTATAATTAAAATCTATAACAAAGATATAATTTCATTAAGATGCTATCATCAACATTCATTACTAATTGCCGCCACCGCCGACCATTATCAACTACCACTACCATCCTCAACCATATCCGCCACCACTACCACCACGCACCACCCTCACTAGCACACACCACTCCCACCACCATCATCCTCAACCATAACCACACACTCAATCACCTCAACTACTTCCACCAACCACCCCATCACCATCAATAACCATAGCCGGCACCACCCACCATTATAAACTACCACCACCTACGCTTCCTCAATCACAACTACCACCATCACCCACCATTATTTACTATCACCACCCACCACCACCATCCTCAACCATAATCGCCTGTGCTACCAATCACCGCTAGCTACTACCCAGAACCACCATTATCAACCAAAATCACCACCAACCACAACCTCTATTCTGCACTCGCAAGCACCTTCGTTGGCCCTATATATATATATATATATATATATATATATATATATATATATATATATATATATATATATATATATATATATATATATATATTAGATTATTCACTACAAAAATTAGAATTAGCTACGAACGTCCTCGCTAGTTTGTCGCTAAAACGCTCGTAGCTAGTAGAGTTTCTTGATAATCCGTTGCTAATCTGTCACTAAATGAGATTAGCGAAGGATTTTTTGGTTAGCTACAGGATTTGTCCATCGCTAAAACCTGATTTTTTATTAGTGAATTTGTATTATATTTGAATTTTTGTTTATTAGTTTTTTAATAAGATAAGTTCTATAAAAAATAAACATTCTCATTTATTATTCAGATCTTAAAATACATCTTAATATTCAAATGTGTATTCAGATTCAGATATTTTAATCTTAATACATATCTTGATATTAAGACATACATTCAAATTCAGACGTCTTAATTTTAAAAAAATAAATGAGGCGTAAATCTGTCTCCAAGGAATCTGAAACCAAAATGGCTGAAAAATTAGCAAAAGCGTACTCACAATGTGGAAAAAAAATAATTAAGCACGCATTCAATGCATTATATAGGCATGGGCTAACGTCCCGAGTTAACAATTATCACCTAATAGTTTTTTGTAGAATATATAGCGTATGGTAACCAGGAGTTATGCATGTCAAGTTTGTTAATATAATGAGTGATCGGTGCACTGGTAAAGTGGTAGGTGAAATCATGGTACCTAGCCTCTTTAGTTGCGAGTTCGATTCAGTCTTACACTAAGAAAGGATTTTCAAGTTTTCTCTTTCTTTTATTGAGAGATGTAATGTGTCACGACTCAAATCCAATAAGAGTCGTGATGGCGCCAGACACCGCTATCAGGCAAGCCAGTACTAAGAAGTTAATTAATTCTTTATTTGAATACTCTCAAAATCATTCCTTTTCATTACATTAAATAATAATTGACGAACTTCCACTGAGTAAACAACAATGTCCCTAACAAATTTAAACAATGAATAAATCTCAAAGTTATCCCAGAACCCGGTGTCACAAGTGCATGAGCTATTTCTAGGAAACAATATAATATAATAATTGTCCGGAATACAAATTGGACAGTAGAGAAAATACAATACAGTACTCAGAAGGGGACTCTGTTGGCTGCGGTCGTCTCGAGGAGTGCAGCTCACCCAAGTCTCCGTATCAACCATGTTGCTGCACCAAACTAGGCCACTAGACGTACCTAGTCTGTGCAACAAAAATACACAGCAAGTGTAGTATGAGTGCAAAACAACGTGTACTCAGTAAGTATCCATCCTAATCTCGAAGAGGTAGTGACGAGAGGTCGACTTTGACACTTACTAGAGGTCAAATTACTATAATTAAATATGACACTAAGCATGGATGTCATAATAAAATAACAAATAACAACAGGAAGGGACAACTTCTTTCATATTTAAATTTCAGTTTCCATCCTATCGGTTAACAACTTATATCTCAAGGAAATTAAACAGTTCAAATCACAGATAGTACCCAACAAATATCATGCGCAAGAAATGTCGAGGGTCGAACAGCCCGAACCAACATAAATGTAAATTATGCACTACCGAAGGGTCGAACGGCGCGAACCATAGATGCATCTATTAACCTGCCGTGGCGTACAACCCGCTCCCATGAGATTAGTGGAAGAAATCACCCCGCTCGTGGAATATAAATGGCGAAGCGGTCACACATAAGCATACACATTCAAACAGTCCACCCCGATTATATCGGGAAAACAATTACCCAAGAAAATGACAATTTCTCTTTTAATGGTCACAAAGATAGTATTTAAATATTTTCTAGAAATTCATTTGCCAAGTTTGATAAGGTTTAAACATTTTTAAATTTATCCGTAAAGTTACAAGTACATCAAATAAAACATGATTTTGGGTCCTAGATTACCCAGACATAAGCTTGATAGTATATACGCATAGACTCTCGTCACCTCGTGCGTACGTAGCCCCCACACATAGTAGTACATGATTGATTATTTCACCTATGGGGACAATTCTTCCTTACAAGGTTAGAAAGGAGACTTACCTTGCTCCGAAGATTCATAACCGGCCTCCAAGCCCTTCCGACGAATCACATTGATGCACCACACCCAAAACTATCCAAATAACGGGCAAACCAATGAAAATATACTCTAATACTTTTATCAATTCAATTTATATAATTTCCCAACTCCGCTCGGAAAGTCGATAAAATTACCCTTGGGCCCACGTGCCCGGATTTCAAAAATTTTCAAAGAAAAAGATTACCCATAACTTGACGAACTCAAATATATAATTTTCTCTAAATTCCATGCCCAAATTCGTGATCAAAGTCCAAAAATACACATTCTAGGTCTTTCTTCAAAATCCCAAATTTCTACTAATTTCCATTACCAAATCTATATACGAATCTTGTATTTAACTTGAAATGAGTAGAAACAACTTACCTTGTCATAGATGACAAATATCCCCACTTGAAGCTCTCCAAAAAATGCCCAACCAAGAGAAAATGAAAAGAAATGGCCAAATCCCGTCTTAAAATAACACACTGTCCAGCCCGCTTTTTCGCACCTGCGGTCCACCTGCCGCATCTGCGGCTCCGCACCAGCGGAAATTCCATCACAGGTGCGGTCCCCAGCTAACTCGACCACGCTCGCATCTGCGGAGCCCGGACCGCTCCTGCGGTCTAGCTTCTGCGGGAGATGCGCCGCACCTGCGCCCCCAGCCAAGCCCAGCCACATCCGCTTCTGCGACCCCAAGGCCGCACCTGCGACTCCGTACCTGCGGCCAAAACCTCGCAGGTGCGGTCACACCAGACACCAGCAACCTCAGTTTCTTCTCAAATTCCACATTCAATCTGTTAACCTCCCGGAATCCACCCGAGGCCACCGGGACTCCGTCCAATCACACCAACCTCTTCCAAAACATAATGTGGACCTGCTTGAGGCCTCAAATCACATCAAACAACATCGAAACAATGGATCCCATCACAATTCAATCTTTATGAACTTTGAAATTTCAAACTTCTACATTCGATGCTAAAACCTATCAAATCACGTCCGATTGACCCCAAATTTTTCACCCAAGTCACATTCAATATTATGGACATGTTCCAACTTTTGGAATCAGAATTCGACCCCGATATCAAAGTTTCCACTTCCGGCCGGACTTCTTAAAACCTTCAAATTTCTAACTTTAGCCAAATGACCTACAGACCTCCGAATTCACTTCTGATCGCGCTCCTACCACCAGAACCACCATACAAAGCCATTACTTGACTCGGAATCCCAAACAGACATCAACAACACTGAAATGCACTTCCACCCAGCCTTATGAAATTTCTTCCAAAATATTAACTTCCACAATATGTGCCGAAACGCTCCCGGGTCATCCAAAACCCGATCCGAACGTAAGCCTAAGTCCCAAATCATCATACCAACCTGCTGGAACCTTCAAATTCTGACTTTGAGATCGTTTACTCAAAAATCCAATCACAGTCAATTCTTCAAACTTAAGGCTTTCGAAACGAGACCTTTTCTTCCAATTCGACTCTGAACTTCCCGAAATTTAGTTTTGACCACGCCTACAGGTCATAATACCTGAAATGAAGCTGCCCATGGCCTTAAATTTCCAAACGACGCGCTAGAGATCAAAATGACCGGTCGATTCGTTACATTCTCTCCCACTTAAACATATGTGCGTCCTCGAACGTGCCAAGAACTACTCCGGAGTTATCTGAAATCACCGTTTAACACTTCGTGCACTTACCTGTGTTAGCACCACTCAGCTGAGCGTATTAGCGATCAAATTCGAAGATATCTTCTCTTATCCATACAATAAGCTCAGAACCCAGTTCCAACACCTGAAATCCTCTGCCACGCCTATTTCTAATATATGAACACTAAATTAATCACTACAGTAGGTACCAGAATATGATTGCATGCTTCCACTGAATTAGCACCATACACCGCATAATTCGTCACCTAACCATAATGACATTCCCTGATCTTAATAGCCAAAATTCCATGAATCTGATGCTCCCACTGCACCTCATGACTTATATATAGGTCTTGCTATAACGCTTACGATACCACCACAACGGAGGAGACGTGCAGAAATTTATAACCAACTGCAGAGTCAACAAATCATTGAATCTCTTCTTTTGATTAGAATCATCACCTCATCACGAACCAAATAATGGTATTTGTTCTTTAATATACTTCACATAATCTTATCGCACTGATCCTTGATCCAATAATCTCGTCTCATGCAATATGAACTGCTTAGACAACAAGTCACCCCATACATCACCAACAGTCTCACATGATGCCACAATGCGCCAATAGGCCATAACTCGAACATCATACAAAAAGAAATGACTCAGGAAGGGACTACTAAACTCACGCAACTAATATGGACCTTCCTTAGAAAATAGGAAGCAAAACACAAGAAAATAGATATAGGGAACCGTACTCATCATCACACTGTTGCGGTTCGCAACCCGATCCAAATAACATGCCCGTGGCGGCGTTCCACCCGATCCAAATAACATAACCATGGCAGCATGCCACCCGATCCACACATAAATTCACGTAAGGAGATACACACCGAGCTAAATTGCTCATTACCACAAAATATCGAATATCGTTCACAAGCACTCTAAGTGCATAATACAATCCTGGGGAGACTGGTAGAGCCATACGCTACAAAACTCAAGCACAACTGAGGTGCGATATATATGCTCTGAATCTCAAGGGCTATCTTGCTCACACGGCACAACAGAATATTACCTTAAATGAACGAAGATGGAATAACATCTGATGTTCTAATATCTCTCCATGAGAAGAGTTATACCGAAATGAACACATCTGACTCATATGGAGCCCATAATCATATTTAAATCCCTCCACAGACCTCAAGTTGATTCCGCTCGCACCGAACTAGGCTAATAGCCTTACCTGGGTCCATAATAACCCACTTTTTCTTATAAAACACAAGAACAACCATCATAGCCGATGTAAAACCCCTACGTCCCCAACCAAATGAACCGAGCGCCCTCCAGGCATAAACTCTCAAACAAGCCATCTTACCACATCCCTCATACTTGGTTCAAACCTTCAATCAATTAAGTGACTTCATGTCACACTCATACGATATTCCCGTGGTCACGCTCCCACGCCCTTCCACACCAGGTAATAAGTCTGCACCTCCACACCATCGATCACACTAATGTTGTAAAGCCAAACAAGAAACCTGCAACCAGAACGTAAAGCCTCTTATACCACCACCGATCTCAGGTAACGCTGAAGACGATACCTGCTTACTCCAAGCATCCAAATCCCTTTCCTTGCTCATCCAAGCCCATGGCATCCTTGTCAACACTGAACTGCAACCTTGATCCTTACTTCCAAATTTCATTTCGTTCACCGCACCTAACGTGTCAATATGCAATCGCATATGAATCTCTTCATAACTCCTGAACCGCTAGTAGAGTGAACACTTCATCATATAGAAACCTTTTACTTAACTCTCTTCAAGAGAACCATGACAACACACGAGTGAATTCTCATAATCACAAAATAGGCAAATCCTCAAGGAATAGTCTATACCACCATAATCCTTCCAAAATACGCCTACACATAACAAGCCCAAAATACGTGGATATTTCCAAATAAAATTGATTACGACGGCCATCAAACCCCACACGTACCGTCATAAATCACATGCATAACCTGATCACGCTGAAGGAATTGATCACTGCTATCAATATGCCATTTCAACCACGGCTAACCAATCTAACTTCTTCTACTTTATCCTTAACTTGAATTAGAACTAATGACAACTCCAGTCAATTCATAACAACTCAATTCACACTCATCCTGAGTGACCCCATTCCACGAGACCACATTGTCCCCAAACCTATGAACTGTCTCATGCCCTCCTTGTATGCGTATTCACATCTTCGACCGGTATACCTATTCCGATAACCCTCCTACGAACTCGAAGTAATCTCTTCCTTTTTCCTTCAAATGCTACTCTGCACGCCGAAGATAACATAGAACACTCCACCCATATTCTCTTCCTCAAAATTCTGCTGCGAAAGCTCGATTCTTAACCATATCGTGGGCTTGAAATCCTTACACATCACATTCTAACCTTTGAATCTACTAGGACTGCTGTTGAGAGTCAACCACTCTGGTTTGGTCCCGAATATAATCAACTCCACGGCTTCGCTGGTACCTGAACACCCATCTTGAATAAGCACCCGACTGAATCACTTCCCTTGCCAATTACCTATGTACTAAGCATAGATCCTGAATCTTCCCAAATTCCGAACACAAGTCAATAAGGCCAATTATATCACTCCCTAAGAATTCCTTGGCTTAAATTATAACTTATTCCCTCTTCCCTTGGCTACATTAACCCACTATTATGCCGATAACCAGAATTTCACCAGTAGATACTAGACAACCCAATCGTAGGCGGTGGGACTCTCCCACTTAACCTGAAGCCGCTATTACCCCAATCTGAAAATCACCAAGAATCTTCCTTCATTGTTGACATGATCCCGCATAACCAACTCGCCAAATTCCTTGAAATCCTTCCATTAGCATTTCACAAACACTCTGAGTCATTAACCACATTCTCATATCCAACCTCTTGTTGAATAGTCAATAAATCCCTCACAAAAACTCCGCCAGCCACGCAACCACTGACCTGCTCACAGCAGATAACCCACCTGCAAAAATTACCAACTGACACCTTCCAATGATGATGTACTGCACAATCTCTACGACATCAATACCCCATCCTACACCCATTCTCATTTACCAACTTTACCGGTCCGTCCACTCCTCATGGACATCTACTAAATGCGCGACAATATCTTCCAATTCAAAGTTGTATTGCATCCTTCTTCATACCAAGCAACTTTTTCCTGCTGCATCCCATCCCCTGTCGTAGTAGCCAACATTTCAATTTAAGCCCGTGGACCGAATCACCGTCCACTAAAATTCTCAAATCACTCCAAACTTATCCTTAATATGCACAACTATCTTACCACAGAACTCATATGCTACGCGGCCACTCTCCCACTTTGGTCAGACTCACCCCTTTAAGAAACTACTCGGACTTCCGCTTCTTACACCTGGCCTTCTAAAAATTTAACAATTTCTTGACACTTACCACATGTATTTCCTCATCGTATGGTGCCCAGTTGTTACCTCAAATAAATATCATTCTCTGTAGCACTTAAACCAGCAGACCGCCACAACCTCAACACTCTCTGAAAATCACCTTCCTTGGGCCGCCTACATTAGAAATGCTTATTCAATCTTGAACCACCACACGCCATGATCTCTGATAGTCGTTTCTTCAATACTACTTCACATTACTCTGACCCAATGCAACCGAATAAACCATAGCACCGGCAAACTTAACACATCCTATTCAATCAAAGACGAAAATGCCACATCACATATGAAGATTCCACCTCACTTGGAAACACCCAGTCTCATTACTCTATCAATCCGAGCCTAATAGTTTATAGTCCAATTGTCTTTCCTCCACCGGAAATAAAATACTGAGATCTCGGAACCACGCTCCGATTAGAACTCCTATCAAGTCATTCATTTCCCCGACATATGGGCAAGCGTCCTATCATCATATCAATACCGTGTGATAACCAATCATAAGCATCATAACAACCTGAGCATATCCTCATAGCCTCAAAGCTCTCAGAAACACAATTACTGAGCTGAAACAACATAATATCCTCCCGCTGAACAATGACAATGGCCCTAACCAACTACGCATGGAAAACCATCACGCACCATATTTGTAGTACCATTACAATTCCTCAAATTCTCGATTCATTAAAAGCGCTTCGCGTCGCGTAAGATTGGGTAGGAAAGAAACATAGGCATAAGCCTCAAAAGGATCAAACCGCATGATGAGGAATCAAGAAGGGAAGTACTCTTAACAGCCCTGTAGCCTCTCGAAGACAATTATGGACGTCTCTGTACCGATCCACAAGACTCTACTAGACTTGCTCATGACTCGTGAGACCTAAGGGAACCTAGTGCTCTGATACCACGTTGTCACGAACCAAATCCAATAAGAGTCGTGATGGCGCCGGACACAACTGTCAGGCAAGCAAACACTAAGAAGTTAATAAATTCTTTATTTTAATACTCTCGAAATCATTCCTATTCATTACATTAAATAATAATTGATGAACTTCCAGTGAGTAAACAACAATGTTCCTAACAATTTTAAACAATGAATACAACTCAAAGTTATCCCAGAACCCGGTGTCACAAGTGCATGACCTATTTCTAGGAAACAATATAATACAATAACCGTCTGGAATACAAATTGGACGGAAGAGAAAATACAACACAGTACTAAGAAGAGGACTCTGCTAGATGCGGTCGTCTCGAGGAGTGCAGCTCACCTAAGTCTTCGTATCAACCATGCCGATGCGCCAAACTAGGCCATTAGGCATACCTGATCCTGTGCAACAAAAAAGCACAGCAAGTGTAGTATGAATACAAAACAACGCGTACTCAAAACGTATCCCGACTAACATTGAAAAGGTAGTGAAGAGAGGTCGACTTTGACGCTAACTAGAGGTTAAATTACTATAATTAAATATGACACTAAGCATGGATGTCATAATAAAATAACAAATAACAACAGGAAGGGACAACTTCTTTCATATTTAAATTTCAGTCTCCATCATATCGGTTAACAACCTATATCTCAAGGCAAGTAAACAGTTCAAATAACAGATAATACCCAGCAAATATCATGCGCAAGAAATGTCGAGGGTCGAACGGCCCGAACAAACATAAATGTAAATTGTGCACTGCCGAAGGGTCGAACGACGCGAACCATAGATACATCTATTAACATGTCGTGGAGTACAGCCCGCTCCCATGAGAGTAGTGGAAGAAATCACCCTGCTCGCGGAATATAAATTGCGAAATGGTCACACATAAGCATACACATTCAAACAGTCCACCCCGACTATATCGGGAAAACAATTGCCCTAGAAAATGACAATTCTCCTTTAATGGTCACAAATATAGTATTTAAATCTTTTCTAGAAATTCATTTGCCAAGTTCGATAAGGTTTAAACATTTTTAAATTTATCAGTAAAGTTACAAGTACGACAAATAAAACATGCTTTTGGTTCCTAGACTACCCGAACATAAGCATAATAGTAGCTACGCACGGACTCTTGTCACCTCGTTCATACGTAGCCCCCACAAATAATAGCACATGATTGATTATTTCATTTATGGGGACAATTCCCCCTTACAAGGTTAGAAAGGAGACTTACCTTACTCCGAAGATTCATAACCGGCCTCCAAGCCCTTTCGACGACTCACATTGATGCACCACTCCCAAAACTATCCAAATAACGGGAAAACCAATGAAATGTATTCTAATACTTATATCAATTCAATTTATATAATTTCCCAACTCCGCTTGGAAAGTCGATAAAATCACCCTTGGGCCCACGTGCCCGGATATCAAAATCTTTCGAAGATAAAGATTACTTATAACTTGACAAACTCAAATATATAATTTTCTCTAAATTCCATGCCCAAATTCGTGGTCAAAGTCCAAAAATACACATTCTAGGTATTTCTTCAAAATCCCAAATTTCTACTAATTTCTACTAATTTCCACTACCAAATCTATATAAAAATCTTGTATTAAACTTGAAATGAGTAGAAGCAACTTACCTTGACATAGATGATGAAAATCTCCACTTGAAGCTCTCCAAAAATCGCCCAACCAAGAGAAAAATGAAGATAGACCACGAATCTCACTGGGCTAGAATCCGGGGTCAAGATGCCTGCCTTCGAGAACATTGAGTCCGTAATCCCAGTGTCGACCTTAGCCCTGATCGACCTCAAATAAATATTGTTAGAATAACAGAAGACCGAAATATCCAGGACTGGTCGGATATTACGGTGGGAATCTCGGCGCAGATAAGAAAAGAACCGGCAATCAGAAAATAAAGGGATCTTTACCTTTTATAGAATTGTACCTAAAGCAGGACTCCTTTACTATATAAAGGGGGTGTGATAATTTATTCAACACGTTGTAACACGCATCCCAAAGTAATACATTATTATTATTTTTCTTTAAGCTCTTGCTCTTTAAGTTCTTATTATGTTGTCCTGATATCGATCAAAGCACATTTGGCTCGAGGGTGGCTAACCTTCCAAGTCTAAGACTATTCAACTTGTGTCGTTTGCATTTACTTTTCCATTACTTATGATCTAATTTATCGTTTTGTATCAAGTTAGATCATGTATCCTTAAAACCTCTTATAAATTTAATTGTTATCCGATTTTGAGGGTAAACTGTTTGGCACCTACCGTCGGGCTAAGGATAATAGTGGTTATTTGGTACAAAAATCTCCATAACACACACTACTTTACACTTTGTCTTTGAAGTGACTATGATTTTAGGTTAAAACACAAAATGCCATACTCTCAATCAGCACCCCTACATGTTGACAACGGGTACGGTCATCATGGTAAAAATAACAACATAGAGCCCGGTAACGAGGTACCGCATGATGATCCCATCAAAATTCCAGTCGCATGCCCAATTGATGCTAATTCACATGTGGATATCGATACAAACCTGCCTACTAACCCCGAAAATGGCGACTGTGGTGGAGCTCGATCAGCGGCTCAAAATACACAAAATGTTGGTGGAGACAGGATCAGTTTGAGGGTGATCTTCGAAATGTTGCAGACTCAACAGGCGGTGATAACCCAGTTACAAAACCAAAGTAGCGCATCGAGCAGAGTTGAGCCCGATCCACCCCGGGAAGTCACCCGCAGGGACAAATCAATCGTAGAGAGATTGAATGAGAACAAATCGGGAACTAAACCTGAGATCATAAGAATTCTCGAGGAACTGACAAAATGAGTGGAATCAGGGGAGAAGAAAATCGAAGCTAATGACAAAAAAGTGGAAACCTATAATTCTAGGGTAGACCGAATCCCAGGAGCACCGTCGATATTGAAAGGCTTGGATTTCAAGAAGTTCTTGCAATAACCTTTTCCACCGAACGCAGCTCTGAAACTGATCCCTAAGAAATTTTGCATGCTCGAGATACCTAAGTATAACGAAACGACCAACCCAAATGGGCATGTAAACTCTTATATATGTACGATCAAAGGAAACGACTTGGAGGACGATGAGATCGAGTGTGTCCTGCTGAAGAAGTTTGGAGAGACCTTGTCAAAGGGAGCTATGATATGGTATCACAACTTACGTCCAAATTCAATTAACTCATTTGATATGCTTGCATATTATTTCGTGAAAGCATACGCCGGGGTCATCAAGGTTTAGACCAGGAAGTCGGACCTTTTCAAACTAAAATAGAAGGATGACGAGATGCTCCGAGAGTTCGTGCCCTGGATTCAAATGGAACGGATGGGCCTACCACCGGTTGAGGATGATTGGGCCGTTTAAGCTTTCACTCAGGGACTCAATAATCGAATCTCAGTGTCTTCTCAGTAGTTGAAACAGAACCTGATAGAATATCTGGGCGTAACTTGGGCCGATGTGCATAAGCGGTATCAAATGAAAATCAGAGTCGAAGATGATCAACTTGGGGCCCCTTCGAGGTCTGTTTATCCTGTCAGAACCGTCGATACAGCCAAGAGAGACATTGATCGTGAACCGAGATCAAGCAGGGATCATTATCAACCGTAAAATGGGGATCAAAAAGGTAACACATCCGAGAGAAATCTCATAAGAAGTGAAAGGATAAATGATCGAGGTCAAAGTAGCCGATAATGCATGAGCAAAAGCAGTTTCGATAGGCCCGTCGGGCCTAAAGAAGTACCGAGGTTATTAGAATACAACTTTAACGTCGACGCTACCACCATTGTATCAGCTATCGGATGCATCAAGGACACCAAATGGCCTTGACCTCTACAATATGATCCGCCCCAGAGGGATCCTAACAAAATGTGAAAATATCACGGTACTCACGGCCAGGGAACGGAGGATTGCAGACAGTTTAGAGAGGAAGTAGCCCGACTATTCAACAACGGGCATCTTCGAGAATTCCTGAGTGACTGGACCAAATTTCAGGAATAGGGATTCTAACAAGCAGGTCGAACAAGAAGAACCTCAACACGCCATTAACATTTTATCAGTGCGGTCGATATTCCTCAGGGGCCAATGTTGAAATGCACCAAAGTATCCATTACAAGAGAAAAACAGACTCGAGATTACATACCGGAAGGAACCTTGTCTTTCAACGACGAGGACGTGAAAGGGATCGTGCATCACCAAAATAATGTACTAGTAATATCTGTACTCATAAATAAATCCTAAGTTATACGTGTGTTAATTAATCCAGGTAGCTCTGCCAACATCATCCGATCAAGGGTCATGGAGAAGATCAGTCTACAAGACCAAATCGTGCATGCAGTCCGAGTTCTAAACAGATTCAACATGGCACGTGAAACCACTAAGTGTGAGATAACGTTACTGGTGAACACTGCCAGGACCATCTAGGAATCTAAATTGTATGTGATCGAAGGAGACATGAGGTACAACGTTTTGTTCAGAAGGCCATGGATTCACAACATGAAAGCAGTGCCCTCGATACTACACCAGGTGCTGAAATTCCCAAGACATAGTGGAGTCAATACAGTCTCTAGGGAACAACCAACTGCCAAGGAAATATTTGCATTTGATGAGGTGATACCGGCATTACAATCTCAACATCGAATGATCCGAACCAGATGGTCAAAAAAGGGCACAATAGCAATAACTGGCCCCAACCTCGGTAGATTCATAGGAACGAGGGATAGACGAGGTGATGATTACGGGGTACCCAAATCCTTTATAGCCCCCGATGATTTCGATGCTACTAAATTGACGTACGAGGAGCTGGAACAAGTCGTATTAAGTGAACACTTTCCCGATCGAAAGGTATACATGTGCACAGGGTTAAGACCCGAGCTTAGGAAAAAACGCATTCAATTTATTATAACTAATGAAGATTTCGCTTGGTCTCACCTTGACATGACAGGGATCCGGCCGGAGATAATCACTCACAAGCTAAGCTTGGACCCAAAGTTCCATCCAGTCAAGCAGAAGAGGAGACCCCAGTCCGAGGTCAAACATGCTTTCATCAAGGATGAGGTATCTAAAATCCTTAAAATATGGTCCATTCGGGAGGTTAAATACCTGTATTAGTTAGCGAACGTAGTGGCAGTCCCTAAAAAAGGAAAGAAATTAAGAATGTATGTATACTATAAGGATTTGAATAAAGCATGTCCTAAAGACTCTTTCCCTTTGCCCCAACATCGATCGTATGATCGATGCCACGGCGGGCCACAAGATCCTCAATTTTCTCTATGCCTATTCCGGGTACAACCAAATACGGACGAGCCCGGGTGATCAGGAAAAAACCTCCTTCATTACTTAATACGACACATACTGTTATAACGTGATGACATTCGGATTAAAAACCGTCGGGCCACTTACCGACGCCTAGTAAATCGGATGTTTGAGGAACAAAAAGGAAAATCAATAGAAGTTTAGATTGACGATATGTTGGTTAAGTCCATGCGAGCAGATGACCACTTAACATTTGTAGGAAACCTTCAGCATATTAAAGCAATACAATAAGAAGCTGAACCTGGAGAAATGTGCGTTTGGAGTTGGGTCAGGTAAATTACTCAGATTCATGGTATCCAACTGGGGAATCGAGATCAACCCCGAAAAAATCAAAGCCATCGAAGATATCACGATTGTGGACAACGTGAAGTTCCTGCAAAGATTAACTGGGCGCATATATACCCTGGGGCGATTCATCTCGAGATCGTCTGAAAAGAGCCACCAATTCTTCACACTATTGAAGAAGACTTATAACTTCTCATGGACCCCGGAATGTCAATGAGCTTTGGAGGAACTCAAACGATACCTATCGAGGCCACTGTTGCTTCACACACCAAAGGAAGACGAACAACTACACATGCACTTGGCAGTATCGAAGATAGTGGTAAATGGAGTCCTGGTCGGGGAAGAGCGATGTATGGAATTTCCAGTTTAATATGTTAGCAGGACCTTAGATGAGGCCGAAACTAGGTACCCTCATCTAGAAAGTTGGAGCTCGCTTTTCTAAGCGCCTATAGGAAGCTAAAACCATATTTCCAGTGTCACCCCATATGTGTCATGACTACTTACCCATTGAGGAATGTTATGCATAAGCTCGAGCTCTTGGGCCGGTTGGCCAAATGGGCCATGGAAATCAGTGGATACGATATTGAATATCGACCCATGACTTCCATAAGTCTCAAAGTCTTGCAGACTTTGTGTCTGACTTTACGCTGGCCCTAATACCCAAGGTCGAAAAAGAGTTAATAATCAACTCAAGAACCTGATCTGGACCCTCTTTACGGACGGCACCTCGAACGCAAAAGGGTACGGACTTGGCATCGCATTGAAGCCACCAACAGGCAATGTAGTTAGACAATCTATTAGGACTGTGAAATTGACTAAAAACGAGGTCGAATATGAGGCCATGATTGCAGGCCTTGAACTAGCCAAAAGCTTGGGGAAAGAGGTGATCGAAGCCAACTGCGACTCCCTCCTTGTGGTAAACCAAGTTAATGGAAAGTTCGAGGTCAGAGAAGAATGAATGCAAAGGTAACTGTACAAGTTGCAAGTAACAATACATCGGTTCAAAGAATGGACTTTGCAACACGTACCTCAGGATCAAAACAGCGAGGCCGACATTCTTGCTAACTTAAGGTCATCAGTCGAAGACGACGAGTTCAACTCGGGGCAGTCGTACAACTTATGAGATCGGTGGTGGAAGAAGGTCATGCCGAGATCAACTCAACGCGCATAACTTGGGACTTGAGAAATAAATATGTAGAATATTTGAAGATCGGAAAACTACCCTCAGATCCAATAAAGTGGGGGTCCTACGTACAAAGGCAGCCTGGTTTAGCCTATCTGAAATAGAACCCTATTCAGAAGAACATTCGATGGCCCACTCGTAATATGTCTAGGACCAGGGGATACTGAATACGTTTGGAGGGAAATACACGAAGGTACCTATGGAAATCATTTAGAAGCCAAATCATTGGTTCGAAAAATAATCAGAGCCGGCTATTACTGGATCGATATGGAAAAGTACGCGAAGGAGTCCGTACAAAAATGTAATGAATGTCAAAGACACGTTACTATGATTCATCAGCCCGGGGAGTTTCTACATTCAGTTTTGTCACCATGGTCGTTCATGAAGTGGGGAATGGATATTGTTGGCCCCTTCCATGGGCACCCGATAAGGCTTAACTTATATTGTTTATGACAGACTATTTTTCTAAGTGGGAGGAAGCCCGACATACAAAAAGGTCAGGGAGAAAGAAGTCATCGACTTCATTTGGGATCATATCATATGTCGATTCGGAATGCCGTCCAAGATCATGTGCGAAAACAGGAAACAATTTATCGGTAGCAAGGTAAGCAAGTTTCTCGAAGATCATAAGATCAAAAGGATCCTATCAACACCCTACCACCGAAGTGGGAACAGAAAAGCAGAATCGACCAACAAAACCATACTCCAAAACCTCCGAAAGAGGTTAACTAACGCCAAATGAAGATAGAAGGAAATTCTGCCCGAAGTCTTATGGGCATACCGAACTATCTTGAAGTCTAGTACCAGGGCCACCCCGTTCTTATTGGTCTATGGCACCGAAGTTCTAATACTGGTCGAAGTCGCAGAACCAAGCCTCAGATTTCGATATGCAACTAAGGAATCAAACGACGAGGCTATGGCCACGAGCCTAGATCTATTGGATGAAAGGCGCGAAGTAGAACCTTGTCAGATTGGCTGCCCAAAAGCAGCGGATCAAGAGATATTACAATAGAAGGGCCAACCTTCGACACTTCAATGTCGGGAACTTGGTACTAAAGAAGGTTACATTAAACACCCAAAATCTAAACGAAGGGAAGCTGGGTCCGAACTGTGAAGGCCCTAATAAAATTATCGAGATCACTGGTAAAGGATCTTAAAAATTCGGAACAATGAACACTGAGCAGCTACCAAACAACTGGAATGTTACACCCCATGATCTCGTATGTAAGAATACATTGTAAGTCAATTGATGTAAGCTTAGAAATAAGATTATATTTGGAAGCATATAAAGTAATCTAATCATGTTACCTTGGAGGATACAAATATTTAAGATCATGAATAACGAGTACCAAGAGGGCTGGAAATCTTAGAAGCTAAACCAATTGAAGAAAATAAGTTTCGTCGAAAGTCGACAAGTTAGGAATGTTATAACAGTTACTTTAGGGTAAGACTATGGTTCTTAACATGATAAAGAGGTTATTCTTTGAGTTATTTTTGTCGTATGATATATTTGTGCTACGTTGTGAAGTCAAGCAAGTGGTGGAACAAAAGTTGGCAAAGATCTTCACAAGTTACATTCATAATGTGTTGGAAATTAGGTCAAATGTAACTGATATTTTATCCCAATATACTTGGAATAAGTAGATTATCAACCTAAGAAATTGAATATCTACGAATCTAGTTTCTAACGCATTTAACCTTTCATCAATATGACATCGTAGTAGAGAGATATTCGCGTTTTCGCGAGACTGCGCAAAGCAGCTTCCATGGGACCCACAAAGTCAGTGTAAACTCGAGCTTGTATTTAAGTCAATTCTAAATAGTTTTCACTCTGTATCGTTAAAAACAGTTCCTAAACCCTCCTAAATGCTCTCCAATGGTTCCTCCGTGATTCTAAGGTAAAAACCTAAGATAGAAACATGAATCCAACGCTAGAAACCCTGTGGTGCTTGCTAGATCGTAGTTCTTCATCTTGTGGCTGTTTTGGAGGGTTCTTCAAAGTGAAAATAACCTCAGGTCTCGTCTGTTTATTTTTGATTAAGGTAATAATCAGTCACTTCTTCATACATATTAGATTTTCAAGGTGAATTACAAGTGTTTACGCTCCAACTTGAACACCAAAAGTTTATTCAAGAAGAGAATACAACACCTATAGTGTTGTGGTGTCATTGAAGATAATTATGGGCTGTGTGTGGATGAAATTTCAAGTGGTTGATACTTTCTAAGTTGATTATAATATCCTAGTAATTGTGCTTAAGCTTTCTTGTATGTTAGTTAAGTTGTTAGGATAATAAATTACAAGATAATACTTGGATTAGCTTAAGTCACTTCTATGGTGTTGTATTGCCATTGAGGGGTGTTGTAAGCTAAATATAACTTGAATTTAAACTTGAAGCTACTGTAGGAGGTATGTGAATTGTGTTGTTGCAGGTGCTTAAGGTTATCTTGATGTTGATTAAGTTAAATGGTTGGACTAGACATGAACTAGTGAATTAAGTTGCAAATTGAATAAAGTTGGAGTTGTGGATTATTTCCTTTGTTATAAATATATGGTATAAGGATGGAATCATTGATGAATTAATTAATTATCATATTAATTATGTTTTTAAGTTAATTTAAGAAGTGTGTAGGGGTGATATGGGTTATACGAATTCCAATCAAGTTTGCTGCTCAAAATGATTGTTGAACTAATCGGAGAGCTTATTGTGAATTATATTGTTGTTGTTTGGGTTGTTTGGTGAATTTTGGTAACATATGGGATGTATTAAAAACAAGGGAGGTGTTGTCCGTTTTCTTGTAGAATATTGGTTTTGAAATATGAGAGTTACAATGCTTATATGATGACGACAAAGTCGGGCTACTCATTATGGACGTAAGAAAGATCATATTGAGCTTTGTTGACGATTGGAGAGAATATTGCAAAGGTATGTTAAGGCACTTCCTTCTTTCTTTTTGCATGATCTAAAGTGAAATGAACGTAAATGATAAGCTATTTCATAATGAATCTACTCCTAGCAACTAAGGTTGTCCATGTTGTTCTATCCTTACAAAGTTATTCTGAGAAAGTATGTATGATCCTTGAGTCCTAGTGAAGTTCATATTGATGGTATGATTTCCATAATGTTAATTGAAGGTGCAACTACCTTACGTCACTCCGAAAGATTTAGAGCATGATTACATGAGTCCAACATGCATTATATATCGTATCTATTTTACTCTACCGAGCCGCGCTATAGTCGGCCGGGTACGGCACCTATTGTGCAACCACTGATCAGTTGGATTTATCGAGCTCCATGTGGCCGGGTACGATTCTACCGAGCCTTATGATGGCGGGGTATATTTTTATCGAGTCCTTTTTGAGGCCAGGTACGATATGATGATGATGATGATGATGTCCACAGAGGCGGATGTTTTAAAAAGATTATGTATATATATGTATCACGCATTTCATGTCACTATCTCTTAAAGGCACTCAGATACTACAGGATGTATCTCTTATATCTCTCTTTACATTACTGTTCTTATTTATACTTTTCTGCCTTACATACTCAATACTTTATTCGTCCTGACGTCCCTTTTGCCTGGGGACGCTGCGTTTCATGCCCGCAGGTCCTTATAGACAGATTGACAGTCCTCCTAGTAGGCTATCAACTCAGCGGAAGGTGTTGCTACGGTCCACTTGCTCCGGAGTTGCCTATTTGGTCAGTATGATTAGGACATGTATTGACTGGTATGGCGGGGCCCTATCCCAACCTATATGATATTTATATAGTCTTAGAGGCTTGTAGACAAATGTTAGGTATATGGATACTTGTATGGCCTTGTCGGCCTATGTTTTGAGTTTACAAATGATTATGTCAGCCTTATAGGCCCGTATGTCACATGTATAAGTTTCTATATCATGTTTGGTCATCCTATATCTAGTATGCACTTATATTTTATTTTGATTATCTCATGACGGCCTTTTTGGACCATTAACCCATGATAGTACGATAAGAAAGATATGTTATGTTGGTACTCGGTTGATTAAGGTACCGGGTGCCCGTCGCAGCCCATAGGTTGGATCGTGACAGAAGTGGTATCAGAGCGGTTCTATCCTAGGGAGTCTACAAGCCGTGTCTAGTAGATTCTTGTTTATGGGTGTGTTATGCACCACACTTATAAGCAGGAGGCTACAGGGCATTTAGGACTATCACTCTTTCTTCTTACTCTAGATCGTGTGGTCGAGATCAGTTGTAAGAAATCAAACTCCTAACTTCTATTATTCATAATACAATGATGACTACATATAGAAAGACAGTTGGTAAGAGATTAATGTGGTTGCAGAAGACTTGAATCAGAGGAACTCGATTTTTCATCATGCTTATGATGAGTAAATGTGAGGTCTTCAGCAGATCATGTGTGTACTAAGATGTGTAAGTTTCTTAATAAGGAGCTCTAAGGAAAGAATATCTATCTACCCATATAGTAAAAAAGAAATAAGAGAATCAGAAGATAGATACAAGTTTCAGCAAGTAAAAGAAGCAAGATGAAGAAGGGTACGAGGTACCTAGTTAATAAAGATTATCAGTATTTACAATTGAGGTAATGAAATATAAGTATTCTGAGTTACCTTCAAAAATAATAGAGGTATGTACAATTGTCCACACGCATCTCAATTATGCATATAGGAGCTAACAGATATAGTTTAAGAGCAGGATGGGATATTAGGATCCTGCTGGGGTTAGAGTAACCCAAAATTAAGGGTGGATTGTTATCATTATCTAGCACTTTTGAAGGGTAGTGCAGAACATGGTAATAGTTCTCATTGGGAGATAGCCAGATGGTGTAATCTAGAATAATATAGTCGGATATGAATACTAGAATGTTCAGAAATTTCAGAAGATAGGCAGTGGAATCCTAGAAGGGTTAAATATTTACCTTAGTATGACTCCTGCCCCGAGTAAAAAAGAGAGAGAAAGAGAGAGAGAGAGAGAGAGAATGTTAGGCGTCCCAAAGAACAAGTGAGATGAAGTAGGGGGAGCTAAAAGTTAAGGAACATTTTGTTGAAGTCTTCATAATAAGGTAATAGACAGAAATATTAGCAGGATAATACGAAGAGATTTAATGAAATATTATGAGTAAGATGTAATAAATGGGTGATAAAGGTAAATCAAAATATGACAGGATGACAGAGTCTATAGTCAACTGAAGGAAAAGACAAGAGGAGACATGCCTTGAGACAATAAAGTATAAGCCCTAAAGTCATATCCTCATTTCGAGAAATCAATTGTTGAGTCCATTGTGATTACTAGAAGAAAAAGTTATAACCCCGAGTAATATAAATTAATATGGAATAGTACAAAAAATAGCATGAATTAGGGATCGAAGGAATTGGTAATAGTCAGCATCGTTTCAGAGATATTGTTTCGACAATATTAGAATGAACAATAGAAAAATATCCTTTAAATGTTATTCAAGAAGACGCTTCCCTAAAGCAAACACTATGAGCAGAGTTAAGATTAAGGGACTCAATGTGCCAGTTACACCAGGTGTCACCCTTGTGCGTAAGAAATTCAATTATCCTTGGTGTAGAAAGGTTACCGCAAGACGAGTAATATGTCAGTGAATATGTGAAAAAAAAATGCCAAAGACGAAGAGGTAACTATCGAATGGTAAAGGAAGAATGCGGTAAAAAGGTACAAGGAATGAGATTGCATTTATTCAGATCCTACAAATATAATATAACTCCAGAACATTATGCAAGCATGACGCCGGGGAGAATCAATAAGGGTTTCACACTTGATGATATTGTTACATAAGTGGGAATGAACACTTGATACATAAGGATCTCGTACGAGGGGTAAGTTAAGACAAAGGGCATAACCTAAGAGGCATTACATAAAATACAAATATGAGAGTGGACCAACGGGTAGTCTGTAGTTGATTCAGGAAGAGCCTAGTTATGGATAGATAGGATAATACATACAAATCAGTAAATCATACAAGATAAACATAGTGAAACCTAGTATAGGAAATTCAGTCTCTTAGATACGACATCGTAATCCTAGAGAAATATTCAGATAGGAGTTGGGGTAGTAGAAGGTACCAAATAAGTGTTACAAAAATAAAAGGGAGTTCCACTAGGGAGGAAACTAAACTTTCAATTCAGAAGCAACCCTAAAAGCACAAGGGTGCGAAGGTAAGTAATTAAGGATAATGATAGACGAGTAAGAACATTAGAAATACCGTGGGGTATACAATGTAATAAGAAGCTTTACAAGAGTCAGAGGGTCTTCCCTAAGCACTGCAACGAAAGACCAGCTGAGGAAATAAGGAAGAAGGCTTCAACATAAGCATAGCGACCTAACGAAGAAATGGTCTTGTAACATCAGTCTCACTATAATATTGTATGCACTCCATAAAAAAGTGGCAGCTATCGTGGCTGATGAACGGGAAGAAGAAAAAATAATCAAGATTTGATAATTGAGATCATATGAGATAGAGGGGAACTCCAATATTTGTGGGAACTAATATAAGCTAAGTATCCATGCAGCAAGTGACAGAACGACTAGGAAAAGTAATTGCTTACATTTAAAGACAACTGAGAAGGCATGAAAGGAAATCTATGGTGCTAGCATGTTAAAAGGACGGTTGCGAGTAGTATAAATATATATATGCGTAGGTCACAAGCTAAAGTATGATAGAGCAACAAGGTTTTAGCTAGATAGGAGTAAGGATAAGAAAGGGTGAATGAGAAGGTGACGAGAATAGGTAAGTCCTCTGGATTAAACCCATCACAACAAGAGAGCTGATAGTTTCCATAAGGTTATAAATAGCTTAGTATAGCATGAGTGAACTCAAAGGAGCTTAAAACTAGGAGCATTTATAAGAGATGGAATGCTACCCTGGTAGTAAAGAAGGGTGTAATTGTGATAAATGATAAGAGGATGACGTTTAGGCTNATGAAAGTTACAAATATGAGATGAGATTAGGCTGTCATTATTAAGATGAACAGTATTAAGGAAGCATTAAATGGCCTAGATTTATACATATAATAAGCGGTGAGGGAGTAACCTAGAGTTAGGTGGCAGGCCTCGATAGTAATAAACCGAAATAAGAGTTATGGTACAGTATGACCTACCTAGTTGGGATAAATCTATAAGAATAGATAACTGAGGCTATGAAACAAGATATAGCAAAAGTCATAAGTTGAACAAAGTACCAAGAAAAGAACTTTAGTACACCTATAGATGCCCAGAGGGACAGCTTGTCATAGTACTATATATGTTCACAAAGTGAAGCCTAGAGATTGGTTAAAAGCTAGCGGAAAATGGAGATAAGAGTCGAATTGGTGCACAATCAGGGTTAGAATGGTAACTGCATGAAAGAAGATATAAACAGTTATGAGATTGGAAGAATTTCGACCACAAGTCATGGTGTGAGAAAGAGGCCTAAAGGGGGGAATGCCCTAGCCATTGGATTTATTCACCGAACAACTCTCTAGATGGAAAAGACAATATTAAAGTATTCGTAAGAGTTATTCCTTAAGATAAGGATAAGTGCATTAGTCAAAATTCGAGGACGAATGTTCCAAAGGGGGGAATGATGTTACACCCCATGTTTTCGTACGAGAGAATACGTTGTATGTCAATTAATATAAGCTCAGAAATAAGATTATATTTGGAAGCATATAAAGTAATCTAATCATGTTACCTTGGAGGTTAAAAATATTTAAGATCTGAATAACGAGTACCAATAGGGTTGGAAATCTTAGAAGCTAAACCAATTGAAGAAAATAAGTTTCGTCGAAAGTCGAAAAGTTAGGAATGTTATAACATGTACTTTAGGGTGAGACCATGGTTCTTAACATGATAAGGAGGTTATGCTTTGAGTTATTTTTGTCATATGATATTCGTGTGCTACGTTTTGAAGTCAAGAAAGTTGTGGAACAAAAGTTGGCAAAAGTCTTCACCAGTTACATTCATAATGTGTTGGAAATTAGGTCAAATGTAGCTGAGATTTTCTACCAATATACTTGGAATTAGGAAATAATCTACCTAAAAAATTGAATATCTACGAGTCTAGTTTCTAAATCATTTAAACGTTCGTCAATACGACATCGGAGTAGAGAGATATTCGCTTTTTCACGAGACTGCACAAAGCAGCTCCTATGGGACCCACAAAGTCGGTGTAAAATCCAGCTTGTATTTAAGTCAATTCTAAATATTCTTCACTCATTTTTATCTTCAAAACAGTTCCTAAACCCTCCTAAATTATCTCCAATGGTTCCTCCATGATTCTAGGGTGAAAAACTAAGATAAAACATGTATCCAATGCTAGAAACCCTGTGGTTCTTGCTAGATCATAGTTCTTTGTCTTGTGGCTGTTTTGGATGGTTCTTCAAAGTAAATAACCTCAGGTCTCATCTGGTTCTTGTTGATTAAGGTAATAATTAGTCACTCCTTCATACATATTATATTTTCAAGGTGAACTACAAGTGTTTACACTCCAACTTGAACACCAAAAGTTGATTCAAGAAGAGAATACAACACCTATAGTGTTGTGGTGTCATCGAGGAGAATTGTGGGATGTGTTTGGCCGAAATTTCAAGTGTTTGATACTTTATAAGGTGATTATAACAGCCTGATAATTTTCTTAAGCTTGCTTGTATGTTGGTTAAGTTGTTAGGATAATAAACTACAAAATAATACTTGGATTAGCTTAAGTCACTTCTATGGTGTTGTATTGTCATTGAGGGATGTTGTAAGCTAAATATAACTTGGATTTAAAATTTAAGCTACTGTAGGAGGTATGTGTATTGTGTTCTTTCAGGTGCTTAAGGTTATCTTGATGTTGATTAAGTTAAATGGTTGGACTAGACATGAACTAGTGAATTAAGTTGCAAATTGAATAAAGTTGGAGTTGTGGATTGTTTCCTTTGTTATAAATATATGGTATAAAGATGGAATCATTGATGAATTACTTAATTATAATATCAATGATGTTGTTAAGTTAATGTAATAAGTCTATAAGGGGTGATATGGTTTATACGGATTCCGATCGAGCTTGCCGCTCAAAATGATTGTTGAACTAATCGAAGAGCTTATTGTGAATTATATTGTTGTTGTTTGGGTTGTTTGGTGACTTTTGGTAACATATGGGATGTAGTAAAAATAGGGGAGGTTCTGTCCGTATTCTTGTAGAATATTGGTTTTGAAATATGAGAATTACAATGCTTATATGATGACGACGAAATCGGGTTGCTCATTATGGACGTAAGAAGAGCATATTAAGCTTTGTTGATGATTGGAGAGAAGATTTCAAAGGTATGTTAAGACACTTCCTTCTTTCTTTTGGCATGATCTAAGGTGAAATGAACGTAAACGATAAGCTATTTCATAATGAATCTACTCCTAGAAACTAAGGTTGTCCATGTTGTTCTATCCTTACAAAGTTATTCTAAGAAAGTATATATGATCCTTGAGTCCTAGTGAAGTTCATATTGATGGTATGATGTCCATAATGTTAATCGAAGGTACAACTACCTTACGTCACTCTGAAAGGTTTAGAGCGTGATTCCATGAGTCCAGCATGCATTATATATAGTATCTATTTTACTCTAACGAGTCACGTTATAGCCGGTCGATTTTGGCACCTATTCTGCAACCACAGATCAGTTGGGTTTACCGAGCTCCACGTAGCCGGATATTATTCTACCAAGTTTATGATGGCCGGGTATGTTTTTACCGAGTCATATTTGAGGTCGGTTATGATATGATGATGATGATGCCCATAGAGACGGATGTGTTTAAAAGATTATGTATATATAAATGTATCACGTATTTCTTGCCACTATCTCTTTGAGGCACTCAGATGCTACAGGTTGTATCTCCTATATCTCTCTTTACATTACTGTTCTTATTTATGCTTTTCTACCTTACATACTCAGTATTTTATTCGTACTGACGTCCCTTTTACCTGGGGAGGCTGCATTTCATGCTCGCAGGTCCCTATAAACAGGTTGACAGTCCTCCTAGTAGGCTATCAGCTCAGCGGAAGGTGTTTCTACGGTCCACTTGCTCCGGAGTTGCCTATTTGGTCAATATGATTAGGACATGTATTGACTAGTATGGCGAGGCCCTATCCCGGCCTATATGACATTTATATAGTCTCAGAGGCTTGTAGACAGATGTTAGGTATATGGATACTTGTATGGCCTTGTCGGCCTATTTTTTGAGTTTACAAATGATCATGTCAGCCTTATAGGCCCGTATGTCACATGTATAAGTTTCTATATCATGTTTAGTCATCTTATGTCTAGTATGCACTTATATTTTTCTCTGGTTATCTCATGACGGACCTTTTGGTCCATTTACCCATGATAGTACGGTAAAAAAGATATTTTACGTTGGTACTCGGTTGAGTAAGGTACCGGGTGCCCGTCGCGGTCCATAGGTTGGGTTGTGACATGGAACATAGCCCACTTGAAGTGATACTGCTGCTAAGGTACAAATCCATTCATTTCCTTTTATTTATTTACATTCCAAACTACCACTTGCATTAAAGAACGATATAATCCTTAGGTCTGAAATCACGCGTTGCTCTCTTTTTCCCTTGAACCGGTTTCTTCCCAAATGGATTTTTCGGAAAAAATTTTAATGAGGAAATAGTTAATCGTGCTAACTTAGAATTGAAAGCCGATTACGAACCACTATCGAAGATCACAACAACAATATTCGAGGCCTCTCTTCAATCGACCCTGAACACTGGGGGCAACCCTTGGATAACAACTTTAGCAAGGAAGGAAACTTTATGATTCAATGGTCTCGGCTCGATCGATAGGATTTACTGTAAGGGCCAAACGTTCAAATGAACACTGCCTGCATACACTGCTCGATCCCCGGCATAAATCTTGTACGCATGTGTAACTATTACGCACAAGAATAAAGTATCTACCCTGCGGATAAACATCTATATTTTTCCTTAAAGAAATTTCTTACATACGATTCTCTAAATGTATCGAGCCTAAGGGCCACCTTATCTGGGTTCAAATGATCACTCCCAATCAGAGACTGCCATCTAAAAAAAACTCGAACGGCTCGGGTTATCGTAGCCCGAGGGCTTAAGACCTTTTAGGAAGGCCCCGAACCTTAAAGGCTATGGCCATCCCTCTTCGGGGACTATTATCTTGGGAA
>ML342341.1:0-31487 GCA_005239505.1 Nicotiana paniculata | reverse complement strand
AGAGGCCCCTCTTTTTTGTTCTTCTTTTGCTTGCGCACCAATCCAGGGGCTAAGGGACCCAATTCTTAAAACTCAAGATGCTTTCTGAATTGGAAGAGCAAGAAGCGGAACTAGAAGAAAACTTTCTTTCTCTTTATGGATAACCAATTCATTTTCAAATATAGTAGGGAGACTTTACCCAAGAAATGGGTCAAAAAAACTTCTTTCTCTCCCTGTCGAGCTTGTTGGAGTGCCATTGCCAAGATCTAGTGTAATTCCTTTTCCCCAGTAGCCAGTCCCACTAGTGCTAGTATCAATAGGTAGATCTTTATTGCTTAGGATATTTCTTGTTTTATCCCCTTTAGTGTAAAAGTATTTGGCATAAAGAGCCCTCAATAACTTGCTTGTCTTGTACGCAATAACTGAGGATAGAGGGAGTTTCCACTCGGCCTTCTACTAAGAGTGTTGCAAATTCCCTTTCTTATCCCTTCTAGTTTAAGCCTTTCCTTCCTATGTAATCGTGAGGGGGGTTTCCACTTTATTACTCGGGTAGAGTGAAATGGATAGGCTCCCCTATCACCTTTCCTTTCGGTGATATATTTTGCCTTAGCACTTACGAAGTAGACGTCATTTATTGAGTTGAAGTGAAGTCTTTCCGTTCCCGGTTCAATTACAGTTGTTCTCGCTAAAGCCCGATCTGATCCCGCTTGAGCAGCAGGGAGAAATCCTGATCTTCCAATTGCGTCAATACAATAAGATAGATGCCTGAATCGCTCTGTGGCTTTATACACCCCAAAAAAGAATGAATAGGCGAGGCGCCCAAATGGAAAAATTCAACTGGTACAAGGAGGAGGCACGATAGCGAAGATCAATCCATCTCAATCTACAAAAAGCATTGCCTTGGGCATGCAACCCAAAAAGATAGAAAGACCGCTCGCTCGAAGAAAAACTCTTTTAGAGCATGGTACCAGCTGGATGGAATGCCCTTAGCAGTTTTGGCTCTTATATATCCGTAGTTGGGATTTGTCGTTTCTTCATGGTCGTAACAATCACTTCAAGCAGTGGAAAGAACAAAAGATGTGCTCCAAGTCCTTGGGCTGTTGAACAGAATCCAACCACACCGCAAGTACCTCTCCGCTTCCTCTGCTTGCTTTCATGTAGTTTATTGCTTAGGTAAAAAAATTTATTCCGGCTAGACTTTCTTCTTCTCTTAACTAGGATATAGTTAAGAGAAGAAGAAAGTCGTGCTTACTCTCACTACTTCCAAAGAAAGAACTTAAGGACTGGACTACGGAGGGACTTAGAAAAACCTACTAGCAACCTAACTTAACTCCAAATACTATTTTATTTTTTTCAAAAATCACAATTTTATGTCCAAATGTCTACTGAACCACTTTTTGAAACTTAAAAAATTCAACTTCCCCAAAAACTAGTCACTTTTTTATAGTCACATAATGTTTTCTTTTTTAAAAAAAAAAAAAGCAAAAAAGAACTTATGGCCAAACGGGATTCAAATATCTTAGAACTTACTCTGCAATTTTTCTTTCCAACAACTAAAATGACTGGCAATTCACATCCTTTAAAGATAATTGCTAATTCTTGAATTCAGCTAACGGCGTTAATTTTATGGTTGACAAATATTGTAAAAATTGTGCGGGCGCTCTATTTGGTCGTCTCCATTGAATCTATACCTATATTTTTTAAAAAATTTAAATTGTACCCACTTTTTAAACAACTTCAGCCCCCTTTCTCCTCCTCCTCATCCTTCGTTTTCTTCTTCTTTCTTGTGTTGTTGTTGGTGCTGCTATGAAACTTCAGTTCATAAGGATGAACTTTCTGCTGAAGATTAATGTTTGCTGCTTATGTACTTCGACCAACCTAATAACTTCCAAACAAATAAAGTTAAGAATGCTGAAGTTCAGCAAATATAGAACAAAACTTCAGCCAAAACATGCTTATGTTCAGCATGTACTTCACCTTATTTTTTTGAAAAGCATCTTCTGATGAAGTTTTTTTAAAAAGCTTTACGACAAAACTAATGAATCCAGAACAAAACTTCACCTTATTTAGTGCTGAAGTTTTTACAAATGAACTAAATAACTTCAGCATATTCTGCTGAAGTTCAACAAATAGAGAACAAAACTTCAGCTAGTAGAATGCTTAAGTTCAGCCGTCTACTAGAATGCTGAAGTTTGCGTGATTGCCTTTGCTACTTCAGGCCCGTATGCCTAAAGTTTAGGCGAAAAGTGGGTACACTTGTAATTTTTTTTGTAAAGCGGATATAAGTTAAAATGTGACCTAAAAACAGGTATAGATTAGTAAGGGTAGCCCATGTTGCGCATGGGCCCAATAACACTATGTTTAAGTTGAGATAATTAGCAAGAGTAAAAAAATTACTTAATTTATATACGTTGATAGTATAAAGATTTACTTATCATTTTTACAAGCAAGGTGATTATTTGTTTTGGCGTTTCAACTTTTTGAAATGAAAATATATTTTTCCTCAAATTAAGGCATATAGTTTAATATTTATTTTTCTTTATTATTTTTATAGATATATCAATGCCCTTGGATCCCAATTAAATCCTTTTTTTCTCTCAATTCTTCTGTAATTTTTTTAGGTTTTTCCTTAATTTTTATAAAATTTATTAGCATAATAAATGTCCTTCTATTTGATTAGAAAATTTATCTTTAATATCATTGTAAAGAAACTAATACCTTCGGCAATATTGCACTAAATTTGCACCAAGTTAATCACGTCGCTTGATAAGACTAAATTACTGGATTTTGCCTGCTTATCAACTATTTTAGATTTTTTTTTTCATATCGATATTATGTGCATAATTCATTTTTCTTCTATTATTAATTATTGAATAAAATGTTCACTTCCTTTGAAATAATCTTATATTACGTCTAGAGTATTAGATGTGTATGTTTCTTTATTTTTGATAAATTTTGTATATTTTATTTTTACAAAAGTAATTTCCCTTACTCCAATAAATACCCTGTATCACTTTCATTATATTAGATTTCCATCTTGTTTCATTTTTGATAAATTTTCTACAATCTATTGTAAGAAACAATTTTTTACTCCAACCAAAACTAAAATTAAACTCTGATAGGAGTACTAGGTTTGGACATCAAAATACTAATTCAACATTTTCATCCACAAAAGTTTTGCAAAATGACTACAAAAAATACAAAAATGTGCACACATAAAGATATAGAATAAATGGTCAGATGGGCCCACATTTCCAAAGCTATGCATATCTTAAGGGTGATGAGCAAATGACATAATAAGCAAAGGGTAGTTTAAATAAATCACTCAAACATTTATACAGTAAGATTCTTTTTTCACCAATCATATTACTCCATTGTAATTGAAATGACTAGAATACACTCTAAATGCCAGTAAATACTATCAGTATGAGTTTTATTTTCCTCATATCTAAATGATGAACAAAATACCTGCTAAATCACTTTAACTTATTACTTAGACTTTGGAAAAGAGAAAACAACAAGAACCAGAGGCGGACCTAGGATTTTAGCACAACGGGGGCACAATTATATAATAATTATTAGCAATAAAATTTGATGTGCAACTCTTTGAAATCTTAACAAGTATGATGATTAATCATCCAAGTATAAACAAAAAGAAATTCTAAAAAGGAGAAAGCACTGAAAGGGGGAGATTTTTTCGCAAAATGGATGCTACGGGAAGTAAAAATGTTTGATTTAAACCTTTTTCAAGCTTTAAATTTTTATTTTTTTCTCAAATAAAAAAAGGGTCAATGATCAAAAGGGTGTTCAAACTTCAAAAATTAACGAAAGAAATCAAGATTAAGGGCATATCAATAGTCAAAAAACTAAAAAAGAGTCTCAAACTCTTAGTTTCAATTGCCGAGTCGGAGTTTACGGATATCCATTACCATGTCAAAGTGATTGTTAAAGAAATTTGTGGCAGCATGATCTGTATTTTTCTATTTGTGGAGCGATAATTTGTTATTTGAAGCTTCTAATTTTAAGGGAGGAATTTGAAAAAGAATAAAATTAATTAACTTGACTATTATGCATGAATACTAACTACATTTGAATTCAATAAAGTATAAAAGTAATAAATAATGCCACATCTTTCTTCTTAAAAAAAAAAAAATAAGGTGGTGGCAAAATAATTGTATTTTTCTATTTATGGAGCAATAAGTTGCAATTTGATGCTTTTTAATTTTAAGGGAGGAATTTGAAGAGAATAAAATTAATTAAGTAATACTAAACTATAATTGGCTTCAACAAAATATTTTAAAAAAATAAAGTTCTTTAGTACACTAATTCAAAATAGAAAGAGAATTAGTGTATAAAATGGAAATAGGAAGTAAAAAGGTTTGAGCAAGTCTCGAACCCACGTCCTCATGCAAAAGAAGGAATCCAAAGTGTGACCCCATAAGCACTCCTTTCATCTCCCTTTCCCTGTATGGAGGCACAAGGAAAATACTTAATGGGTCTCAGCTGTATGTACAAACATATATAAAATACATATATAAAATTTTTGTCGAGGCTGACGGGATCCCGTAACCCCTCAACCTACAACATAAGTCCGCCTCTGACAAGAACATAGGAAACGTTTCCGTAGATAAAAATTGGTTTCTACTCTCCATCACTGTGACAGAACCAAAAGAGTCGTGAATCAGTTTAAAGTAAAGGGTCTCCTGTCTTAAGTTTAAATAAGTGAATTTAACTTATACGCACTTGACCTTATAAAAAACTTGTCTACATTATCAATGTATGTTTACTTGTTGTAGTTATGATCTATTTTATTTTTTTGAATTATTAATTACTTCTTATGATAGTATATAAAAAATTAAACTCTTATATTTAGTACTTCAACTTTCAAATGATCGAGCGTTACTCTTGTTTTTTTTTCCTTCTCTTTTCCTTTTCGGCTCTCTATTTACCTTTTCAACAACCTTATTAAATATTAGGATTTACAGATTATGGATCCTTGTGTTGACTGATTAGAAACCTCATCACCTAGTCATATTAAATGCTACTATGTCGGCCATTCATATACTAACAAGTTATAATTAAATGTCTGTCTAAATATACCCCCAGTCCCCTTCAAGAAATTTCAGCGTAGTAGATAACATTATCCTTGAGAGATCAAAGACAGATTGCTACTTTCTAAATGTTAACGAAGGGGCCCCCAAATTCAAGCTAGGTTATTCGTATGTTTCTTGTAACTACAAAAGGTACTGTTCGTTTGTCGGCATCGTTTCTATTCTTTGCTTTAAAAAATACAGACAACTTGGTTTCAATACATAATCTTCATAGGAATTAAAAAGATTATCCTTGTTGCTATACTTCCCCCTATTTTAATAGGTATCCGTGATTTGTAGTTGCCAGTGGGAGTTTCCTTCATGATCAAAAAAAAAAAAAAAGGAGTTTCCTTATTCCTTTTCCGCAAGTATTCAAGTTTAGTTCAATTTTGGATTTGAGACGTGGTGAAATTGGTAGTAATTGCAAACAATTCAAATGGACAATGACCGTTGACAGTTTAAACGATAAAGCAACTTTTCAAGTGTTCAAACTTTTGGCCAATCTCACAGAAAGCCCTAGTTGACATGCCTTTTGTCGTAGCTCGGTTCAGATTCGTGAAAGCAGCAATATCAAAAGGAACAAAAACTAGATACCTCACGGTGATCTATAAACTAATCTTCGAATGTTCACCTTAACCGGAGCAAGTTGGCAAGTTGGCAAGTTGGTGTCTTTTTCTGATTTCCAAAACTCAGTATCGTTTTCTCTTTTCCTTTCGTTGCAAATAGAAGAGGCTTAGTTTTTGCATCAATCGCACACCGACTCCGAGACGTTACACTAAGCTGCGTTTCTTAGATTGTTGGATACAAGACAATGAACTGGCACTTCGATCCACTGAAAAGGGAGCAGAGGAAAGGGCAAAATGAAACAAAAGGTTAAAAAGGATAAAATATAAAAACAACACACTTAATTGGGAACAAAAGTATTTGACCACTTAATTCGTTCTGATATACAAATCCACTGCGATTTGCATTTACTACTGCAAAATCGTCCTCCTTCTGCAACCTTAAATAATATACTTCCGCAGATACAGTCCCTAGAAAGCCAACCACTGGAACGTCATCATAGCACTTTCCAGATCTCGCTACTTATCCAAATCCTAGAGGTGCCTGCCTTCTGATCATCTTCATAGAAGGCCGGCAAACTATACACAAACTTTACACCAAACAAGCAGATGCCCTAAATTAAACCACAAGGTCAGGCGCCATTAACTACAAAACATAATCAAGGTAGTGGTGACAACGTTTACGGTTAAACTCCAACAAGCTTCCATAGGTTCGGTCTGCCACTCCAATAAAGAGAGCTTCAGTATCAGGGCTGAAGGATATCCCAGCAATCTCGCCAAACAAATCAATCTCTTGACAGGCACCATAATCAGATTGTGTATCGAAAATGTGGACAAAATCAGCTGGCTCAGCCATGGCCATGAAGCGTCCATCTGATGTGAACTTGATTGCACGGATAGCACCCATCCTTCCCTTGAGTACTGCTATAGACTGTGATGTGTTCCTTATATCCCACAATCTGCAAGTGGTGTCTTGGTTACCAGTTGCCAAAGTTGTTCCATTCGGGTGCCAAGCTGACGCAAATGAATAATCTAGGTGACCTTTTAGGTTGCTGACAACCTGAATCATCAGGCAAAGGTCAACACATGAGCAACTAATCATTGAAAGGGTTAAAAGGTTAACACCCCCTCGTTTAAAAGATATGGATTAGACCAACCTTCCCGCTTTGAGCATCAGCAATTAGACATTCTGGACTATCACCAAGGACAGCAAGTAGTTTACCATCTGGGCTAACAGAGGTATTCTGCAATGAAATAGAGAGTTGTGAGTAGAGATCCAACGTGAATTGTCAAAGTTGTGATACTACTACATATGAGGAAATTTAAAACCCTGCTACTCACATTAACAGACCAAGGGAATGTATAACGACTGGTGCAAGCAAAGTTTTTGGCATCGAAAACTCTGACTTGCTGATCATTATTAGCAGTGATTACCCTCCTCGAGCCACTGCAAAGAACCATATAAGCATTGGTACAACAGTCTCCACAACAAATTCAAGAAAAGCTACAGAAAGACAATTTCAGGGACTTACGTCGGACTATAACAAATATCCACAGCATTAGTTATAGCATTCTCTTCGTTACTTATTTTTGTACTGAATGCAACTTCAGGATGGTGTAGATACTGCACAAGTTAAAATCATATCAGTATCCATTACTTCAGCAAGAATACAAATCTGTTCAGACAGTATATTATCATCCTACCTTACAGATAAGCTCCCCTTGGAAACCACCAGCAGCCATTAAACCATCTCTGACAGCCAAAGTGCTGATTTGCACTCGAGAAAGTGTTTGAGACACTGATCCAGGGTATTTCTGCACAAACCAAAGAGCTAATTCTTGACTGCCAAAAGTCATTTAACCATATAATGATAGAAAAATTCACAAAGCATTACTAACCATAGTGGGCACCAATGGCTTAGCAACATTTAGCACTTCCTTTCCCCTCCTGAGAAGTGAGGACCAGTGCATCACGGAGTAGTTTTGCATCAAATACACATCATGTTTTGATGTAGACCATAAGAGATTCCTCAACTGAAAAAAAAATATGAACTGGTTGATACACTAAACAATGGACAGCATACAAGCTTCTAATGGAGATTTAAACTTGACATCACATAATACAAATACAAAAATATCCAATAAAGCAAAACAGCAACTTCAGAATGCTGTCACTTGTTAAAAATAAACTTATCATAAAATATTTAAGAAGAATGCTGGCAGATTATGCAGCTTAAGAAAAACAAAGCATTATTTCTGCAAAGCAGTACTTGATCATGATATCTGAACCTACGTTTTACTTGGATAATATCAGAAGCTATGCATGCAGTCGTGTACAGTTCAGTGTTCAGACAGTTCTCAATAACAGTCTCAATCATATGGCTAGCGGAAGAGCGAAGTATCCAATTTGGAATAAATAACCTACACAAAGACAATGCAGAATGGACCACAAAAATCAATCGCCCCCTCTCTCCTTCGCTGGGTCAGGCTCCAGAAAAACAAAGAAAATAGCAGAGAACAACATATGAAAGCCCTAAAAACAAAGTTAAGTCGAAAGTCAGCATATAGTAAATATTAGTGGTCAATGACGTATAAGCTAGCGACTGAACAGCTGCTAGCCTGCTACAACTGAACAATCTACCACTCATACATACACATATCATCTGTGATAGAGCTGGTTTGTTAGAAAGCAAGTCGGGCAAGCAAACGAATAGTAATTCTTTCCTCATACTATAAATCGAAACAGAGAAGAAACCAAGAAGTCAGGAACTGCCAACTGTAACAATGACCAGAGAAAAAATGATGCAGCAAAAGAAGAATGCCAGGGAGACTCGAAAGAGACGCCTCACCACAATCTAGAACACTAGATGTAAAGAAAAGACGATGGGTGAGCAAGCTACACTAGCCTCGGTAATTGCCCATATAAAAGAAAACCCAACCCAAATAATGCATGATACATCTATGGAATCAAATAGCTTAATAGAAAGATTGCAAAGGCATGTGCCAAGTGCTGTAGAAAGGACCAACAAGAATAGGAGAGAGGAAAACTCTTGGGAGCAGTAAATAAGCAACTGAGCCCAAAGTTCACAAGTGATAATCAACGGTAGAACACCACATAACAAAGACAATAAATCAGCAACTACGCTCCCAAGTTCAAAATGTGGTTCATCAAGGCAGAACACCACACAATAATGCCACTGAAATTTTTTAAATGAATTCATGAACTCTCAAATGAATGACACACACACAACTCAACCCCAAACTTCCCAACTAGTACACTACATAGCTAAGAAATGCAGTTGTCAGAAAGTTCAAAGGACAGCCCAACGGAATATCACAAATCAGTTAACCTTTTTACCCTAATGAAAAAAGATACTGACTGCAGATGGCAGCTACAAGAGAAGATGTACCAAAGAAATCAGATAATGATCAAAACTGTGCAATAGTTGTGATACATCAGATTGAAATTTACACCCCACCCCGTGTAAGTCCTTAAAGAGCCAGGTGCAGAATCCATCTCCAACAAACAAAAAGAAGAGAAAATGCAACCCTCTTAAACGGAAGAGAGAACCATAAACAAGATAATAAGAACTCGTGTATGCATTTAATAGAGATATCACATGAAATAATACGTGAGACATTTGAGGTTGCACATTCACACATCTAAATGATTCAGATGATGAAGCAGCAAAAATATTCAATAACTTATTGCTGCCATTAAGAGATTAGCCAAAAATAACGGAAGAATGACCAAAAAGGCCTCTTAAATTCTCAGATATTCCCTATCATACCATATGGAAAATGCTCGCCCCAGCTGCTCAACATAATAACCGCTATCCTGCTTTTAAGGCTGAAATACAGATACAATTGCAATGCCCACATGATATTGGTTAATTGGAAAAATACAATTCAAGCAAACAACATTGACAACAAGAATTAAAAATTAACCACTCAACATAATGACTAGCAAAAATGTTCATCAACTAAATATCTTCTAAAGTGACAGCCGAGAAGTATGCAATGATCACTGGGCTCTAACTAGGAATGCATGAACCATGCAGGGAAGGCAACAGAGCTAGTCAGTGACCAACTGAAAATGCAGGACCATGAAATAAAAGGATGAAAAGGAATAAAATCAAGCAATTCTATACAGGGACACATAAAACGAAAAGGGGAATTTGGAAATTTCAATCATCGGCTCGAATTTACTGTTTGACACTGTAGAACTAAATGATGTGTGCTCTTTTATCTACTCTGTCGCACGAACACTCAATCACATAGATGCTAGAAGGAACACAACATGCAACTTGGACCAAAAACTACATTCTATGTCAGCAACAAATCACAAACCCACCAAAAGCCAAGTTCAGTCCTCACCACTGAGCTTCCATATCAAAACCCTGGCCTCAAAATACATTCAGCTGATTCATGATGAAATATTCAAGAGTGAAGCGCCAAACAAGGATCTTGTAGTATTACAAAGATTCATGAGACACACTTCCCTAAGTGTCTACAATCTGCACAAAAAGGATATTGTGAATACAATTCCTGGATCAAAACTCGACCCAGGCACAACAGAACTGCTTATACTGGAAAGAAAATTTAAAAAATCTAAATTCCGCAAATCAGAAAGATTGACCCCTACATAAATCTTATAGCTTCCACATGCAGATAGCCAGAATATTGTGGAAGCAACAAAATGAAACTGGCAACACTCAAAGTTCAGGATAATGTTTTGGTGTGGATCAAAACTCGACCCAGGCACAACAGAAGAAGAAGAAAAGAAGAAGAAGAATTGGCAAGTTAGCACTAAATTTATATCAGAAGCAAGTTCACCAGCTTGGAGGCCATAAGAAGCATTAAACATACTGGCCACGGTGACGTATATTCCAGAAACTGTCCCAGAAAGCTGTCCAAGTCTCCAAGATGCGTTAGAGGTACATAAAGTTAATGTTTGATTAATTCCACATCAAGCATCACACTCACTAATTCTTCAACAATGGTACGAACTCCATACCTCTGAAGAATGAGAGGCAAGCTTACCGCTTAAAGGTTTAAATTAAAATATCCTTAACGTTTGAGGAGCATAGCACCTGCAAAGGTACAGTTATTGCATGGAAAGAAGAAAAAGGTGACAGGGATCATCAACCTAAGGCTCACACAATGAAAAGACTCGAAATGACCAAATCCTATTGTTAACTCTAAATTCACGCTAAGATTAGATTAAAATTATTATGATGTAAATAACAAACTACAAAAGAACTAAAAAGGGAAGAGGAAATAATAACATGAAAGGCCAGAATGAAGAAGCGGCCATGGAGTTGTTTGCCATGTTTAATTGAATTAATGCAAAATGGGACAACAAAGACTAAATCAAAACACTAAGACTACAGGTGAAGCAGACCAATCAACTGGTTTCTGCATCAAGGTTAACCAATGATTTATACAAACAAAAAAGACAGAGAATTTTTGTACCTGAAAGTGCACAATAGTGGATTTGACGAGCCTTGTATTGAACTGGAAGTCGTAGAAGCTGTGTCCTTTTCCTACTTCCTTGCACTCCTAAAATCGTGAGGGAACTTTTAGACGTAGCCGTGGCAAAAGTTCTAAATAGAAGCTTGGCAGAGACTAGAGGAAAAAAAAAAGAAGCTTTTAACTTGGCATTCAACAAATTTCGATTGCCTTATGCTGCAAAGGCCTACTAATTTGTTTACTAAGCAACTTTCACATGATCACTCTGGTGAAAGATGTAAATAAACAAATAATGAAACTAATCCAATTTTCCAAAGATGTACGGGGATAAGCTAAAAGGAACTATATGACACCAAATAGTCACAAAAAAAAGGGACAGTAGTTATCCATTTTAAAGATTCCTAAATCACTAACTGAAGGAAAGGCATCTATGGACTAAAAGACAGCAGCTTTATAAAACATCAATCAATTAAATTTTTCTTAAATTCTAAGAAAAGGTGCTTAATCGCAGTCCATGCTATCATTTCAGACCGACCTCTTCAGGATCTCAACTGCACATAACATAAGTCTAGATCCTCTAGATATAAGCCAGTAAACCGTGAATAAGATAATCCACATGTTCCTCCAACCGTCAATTCCCAAAGTTGCATAAATTGCATAAACTCCTAGTATGCATTGGCACGACTTTGGAAAGGAAAAGAACGGGAAAAAAACCTTTTCAAGATCTTCACGAGAGCGGGGGAGGTTCTCGTAGTTCTTATACTGCTTCAACCTCGTCTCACGGTACTTATCTCTAGTAAAATTAAGTCTTTCCCACGGAATTCCTTGTATATCCTTGCCATTTCTAGCTTCTACAGCTGATGTATCAGTCTTTGACTTACTCTGCAAAATCAAAGAACAGTAAATCAACATGGTTAACTAAAAACTGACAATACCACCACTAACATGTCGAAAGTTTAAAACTTGTTCCCATACCACTTCGAAATCATCCTCAAAATCGGAGTCTAAGGAGTCATCACTATCAGTACTTCGTGGAGATTCATCCGCGAAGGTACTGTAATCAAAATCAGTAGTGTCATAGTACTCATCCACCATATACTCTAACTCCTGGTTTTGAGAGTGAGCCATTATCCTAAATACACCAAAAGAAACTTAAATAAGCACTAATTCATGAACTAATTTGACAAGTCTTCACGTATAAGGAGATTAACAGTTAACAAAAAATTGAAATACTAAACCATTCACATGAATTTATAAAAAAATGAAATAATGCCTGCAGAGGAAAAACATCTAAACCTTTGAATTACAAGGTGAATTTTGCAAAAAAAAATTAAGATAAAATAGCCGGGAATTCGGTGGAATAAAAGTTTAACATCGAAACTAAGTACATCATAAACTCGGCGCAGAATAAATTTTAGCTGCATTTTCATACGTATTAGCACACAAAAAGGCAATGAAACTGGAAATTCATTGATTTGTCATAGAAAACCGTAACTAAGCAACATAAATTGAAGAATACAAGTATAAACCGTCGTTTACAGTACATTCTAGAAGGAAATAGTTAACGGAAAAGGAGGTTCCACAAACGAACCTTGAAAGAAACGGAAGCTGAGAGATTTTTGACGAGAAATAAACGGAGAAGTAACAGCTTCACCGCCGGAAAAATTCTCTGGTGTCGGAGATTGAGAAATGATATGAAAAAGGAGTTTTTTTGGGAGAAAGGAGAAGATGAATTGAAACTTTTAAGAAACGCTGTTTGCTAAACGGCGAAATTTGGAGAGAACTGAGCTAGTACTTATAACCACAGAAAGTGGCCGGTTAGAGTGTGGGACCCACGAAAAACATTAGATCACGAAAATCCGTGGTTTAGGGTGCACCGTTCATGAGGACTTGGCGGCTTCACGTAAAACGGTGACGTTATTTTTCGGAAATTTTACCTCTTAAGAAAAAGTTAACATCTTATTTATTTTAAATAAAATAAATATTCTTTTTAAAAGATTATATTCCATGACCTTTTAATTTTTATAGTAAAATATTTATTTATAGTTACCTTCTATCCTTAAGCCATTAAATACGTTGTGTATTATTTTTCTCTCTCCTTCCTTCAGATTTTACTCTCACATAATTACAGTATTTGATGTAAACTTGTCTCTCCACATTCTCTCTCCAATTTCTCTAACTCACATCGCCATTCTCTTCCCCACTCTCAGTCACCATGATTCTTCACTTCTAATTTCTCTTACTCACATCGCCATTCTCTTACTCATTCTCAGTCACCATGATTCTTCACTTCTAATTTCTCTTACTCACATCGCCATTCTCTTACTCATTCTCAGTCATCACGATTCTTCACTTCTTCATCGGCATTGTCTCTCTCAATTTTTTATATTTTTTTGCTCTAAATAGTTTGTGATAAGTATTTAAATTGTTAGATTTTCGCTTGTATTTTGTTTCTTCTGTTTATCTCTACTAATTTTTTATAAATAATAACCATTGTTATGCTTTCAACAGAAAATTTGAGATTTTCTCTCCAATGGCTGATTCAACATCCCAGAAGAGGGTTACCAGAGGTATACCCACCAAAGAACTCAATTTCGACGGGCCCTCTTTCTCTTTGCAAATCACTCAAGCGGAATTGAAATTTGCAGGTTCAGCAGCAAATACAGTTGCAGAGATGAGAACAAAAATACGCAATGACATATTGAAAGAAGCACAAATTGAGAAATCTTCGAAAGAATCAACACTTCCCGATGCGGAAAAGAGAAGAAAACTTATGGATGATGCTTCAGGTGTTAAGGGAAAGGAGGTCGATGCATGAACTAGCTCGGATACACGGGACGAAAAGGTAACTGTTGATGTATCTATATGTATTTGAGTCCTCATACATTGAGTATTACCTTCTCCGATGGGTTTCTCTTATTGTATGTTATTGTATTTATATGTGTGCAATAGTGAATATATCGCTTTCTCTTCTTATATGTTGATTTGATTTATATGTATGTTGATGTATTCATAAGTATTCAAAAGTGCCTTCACTGTATTTGTACTCATTACAGTGGTTTTTGCATATTGTATGTAGATATATTCATAAGTATTCAAAAGTGCCTTCACTGTTTTGTACTTATTACAATGACTTTTGCATGTTGTATGTAGATGTATTTATATGTATTCAAAATTTCCATCACTGATTTGTGCTTATTCCAGTGTCTTTCGCATATTGTATTTAGATGTGTTTAAATGTATTCAAAAGTTCATTCACTGTATTTGTACTTATTACAATGACTTTTGTATATTGTATGTAGATGTATTCATAAGTATTCAAAAGTGCCTTCTCTGTTTTATACTTATTACAATGACTTTTGCATGTTGTATGTAGATGTATTTATATGTATTCAAAATTTTCATCACTGGTTTGTGCTTATTCCAGTGTCTTTTGCATATTGTATTTAGATGTGTTTAGATGTATTCAAAAGTTCATTCATTGATTTGTAGTTGTTACAGTGCCGTTTGCATATTGTATTTAGATGTATTCAAAAGTTCATTCCACAACTTTTTTAAATACTCTATTTCTTCTGATTTTAGTTGTGTATTTCGACTAAGTATTTTCATGTGTATTCTCGAGCCAATTGTATTCTGCTATATTTACAACAACAGTCATTACTATAACTCCTAATTTTTTTTGGTAATTATCAATACATTATGTTTGCAAAACATGAATGAGTTATGAATTGCAAAAGATTTATGAAATCTTTTTGTAATTCTTGTTGTATGCAGGAAATAAAACTATTTGTGAAACATCCGCCTATTTCATCACCGCATATCAGTTCATATACTAACACATATATAGTCTCCGACCTCAAAGAAAAACTTACCCAGAGCAGTACAAAATATTTGGTACTTTGTTTTGAAAGTTTCCTTGATATGAAGTGTTGGGAGGTCCAACATCAATTGTCCAGGTGCTTCATGGTTCTGCAACTGGAAGGAAGTCATGATATTCATTTTCAATGTACGTCAATGGTACAACATTATCATTTTCAATCAGGGAGTTTGCGCTTGTCACTGGCCTCAATTGTGTTGGTAACCCTGAAGATTTTCAGTTTAATACAAAGGTGCCTAACATGATTGTTGTACATACTTTGGCGGTGCAAAGAATGTTAAGAAGAAAGATTTGTTGAAATGCTTTGATGACAAGAATTGAGTCATGACAACGATGGGGATGCCATCAAGATAGCTGTGTTGTATTTCATTCACACTTTCATATTATTCACCGAGAAGAACGCTTTTACCATCCCAAGAATACATTTTGACTTGGTCGAGAGTGGAAGACATTCTGATTATCCATGGGGTAAGGGTGCATTCCAATACCTTATTAAATCTATTAGCAGGAAGATGGATTCTCATAAGAAGTACTATAGGATAGCTGGGATGCCTCTCGCTATGCAAGTATGCTTTTACGAGTGTTGTTCAAAGGTTGACCCCAAAATTGCACTCCGAGTTGATAACCGGATACCCAGAATACTCAATTGGAAATCCACTGTCAACCAGCCAACTTATGCTTATCTGATGAACGGCTTGTTCAATGACCAGGGAAACATGGTAATTTACTATTTGTTAAGTGGCTTATATTTTTTTTAAGAATATAATTCTGTTAGTGAAATCATTTGTTGAAATTTCATTGAAATATAGTTCAATGCATCATACATCAATGTCCTTGTTTCAAAATTAGGTCAAATACTGTACAATACATAATACAGTATTAGAATTAAATATTAAATACAGTTGCATACAACCTACATCATATTTCCTTGTTTTCCAAATTAAATGGAATACATTAGAATACAGAAAATAATTTACAGATACATATTTAATTCAATGAGAAAAATTTTGTAATCATACAATAAAGGTCGTTCACTTTGAGTGTATTTCTATTTTCAGATTGTTTACAATGACATTCAACCAAGCGATATAGAGCTTGTTGTTATTCAGATTCCTCCAGAAGGCATTGATATAGAGAACAATCCTACTCGCTCAGACAACAATGAAGATGATTCGGATGACTTTAGTCCTACACTACCTCTTCAGCCTAAGAAGAAACATGATGCAAGTGTTGGTCCATCTTCATCACCGCCTCACAAAAAGCACAAACAGAAGCTTATAGATCCCTCAACTGCAGAGAGTCTAATTCCACATGTGTCGTCAATACCTCAATCCAAGATTCCTCCTGTTGGAATATCTGAAATCAAAGAAACTGTATTGCATGTTAAGAAGCCAGCAGATTCTAAATCAGTTGATTTGTGAGGAAGGATCTTAATTCATTCAAGGATTTTGTGGGTATTGTTAAAACATATTCAACTTTACAGTTTATGTATTAACTTTTATATAGTTTTATAACACCTCTCTAATTATTTGTGTATTGATTAGGTGATGGGTGAGTTCACTTCTCTACGAACATTGATCAATAAAATTTTCAAAAAGCTTTCTGACCAGGTTAAATTCAATCAGAATACAGAAAGGGTATACCAGAGAAAAATATACCAGGAGACATGATGACGGTATTCAAATGTCATTTTATGCCAACTTGAAAGATAATCCAAAATGCCAAACACAAAATGATATAGTTGTTGGCGAGAATTCAGAGGTTAACATTTTTAAACCTCTTTAGTATATGTTTATATAACTATATTCAGAATATATAATATAATTTAGTTTCTACTATTATTCAGTTTAAGCATCTATAGAATAACATACTTATTACAGAATACAAGTATATATATGTGACTTCAGTAATACATATGTATTCAGGAGTATCTAAATACAGATTTTAAAACATCTTTTATTATTATTCAGTTTACTCATGTATATTGTAACATACATATTATAGACTACACTTATATACATATGAATTTAGTTTTACATTAGTTTTTAGAGTTTTCTAAATACATTTTCTATAACAGCCTTCACTATTCTTTAATTGAACCATGTATGCATCAACATACATGGTTCATAATACACTCATATACATATGTATACATTAACAGAATACACGTCTGAAAAATATGTGCTATATTAATATATTCTAGTGGTTATGTTATTAGGCCATGTAAAGGAAGCTGAACATCGACATTCATGCCGATCAACACCCACATTCTATTTCAACCGGAGACACATTAAATGCATCTACAGTGGTTAATACAGTTTGTGGTGAAGTAAGAATGGAGGGGAATACTACATCTAAGGTGTCGTGTATCATACCACCTATATCTTACGAGGGTGTATCCAGAAAAGTACATGTATCACAATTTGAGTTGGTGGATAAGTTTCTTCCAAGGCAAATTCCATAAACTAGAATTGTGATACATCATGCAGCAAAAAATATTGATTCAATCCCTTTAACCTCTCATAGGAATCGGCGTCCAAGTTGATGGTATTCTTCGTCTTACGAGTCAAACTTTGACTCTGTCGGTTAGTAAATTATTATACAAAAACTATGTATTATAAAGTTATGATCTATTTTCCCATGATATTTATAATTAAATGTCTCTATTAATGACTTCAATGAACAATAGGTACCTCAGTAAAATTGACTCCCATATTTGACAAAAAATACCCCTTTGAAGATGATTTAATATCGGGGCCACATCCTACATTAGTCATTCAGGAATACGAGAAATGGGTTTGTGATGGTCTTCTTGCTAAACATGATCAAAAGTAAGTTTTTTCCGCGATATGTATAATATGTATTTATCAATTAGAAAGTGGATAAAATATTTTTTCCAATTCCTTGTAGAAATGGTATGAAAGACCATTACAAGAAAAATAAGTCAACACTGACTATACCGTTGGATTTTAGAGTTGATCAAGTCACTTTCAAAAATTGATTTTACCTTCTCTTATTTGACGGTAAACTATGGAATGACAATGTAATATATAACCCTTCTAAATTCAGTTTAATTCATTTTTTTTGCTGTTTGGTTTGTCTAATTGTATATTTCACAATTTAGCTAGTGACATACAAATTTTGTGTTCATTGTATTTATATTGTTGATGTGGTATGTAGAAAGATGTATTCTATATTAACAGAAATACAGTTAAATATTGTATTCACCGTTCCTGGGACAGTTTTATCTGCTGCTGGTTTAATTCAATGAGTTCTGTATATGTCACAACCCGAAATCCCACCTTCAGGCCGTGATGGCGTCTAACGCTGAACCCGATAGACAAGCCAAAGTTACTGGTTATTCTAATTTATTCCTTGGTTATTTATCATTAAAAAAAGATATACAAGAACAAATAGAAATAAGAATGCGGAAGAAGTGCAGTCTAACAGCTTAATTAAACAGTATTACAAAAATCCTTAATAACAGCTCCCAAAATCTGGTGTCATAATTTCACGGATTGTCTATGATTGCTACAGATAAAGGTATGAATGAACAAGGTGCTACTGTCTCGGAAATACATAAAGACAGGAAAATAAGAGAGATAGGAGGTGACGCCAAGGCCTGCGGACGCCTGCAGGACTACCTCAGTGTCGCCTGGTGGACTAAAGGATACTCCCTCAATCAATGCCCACTGGGTCCGTCTCCGTAATCTGCACAACATAAAGAAGTGCAGGTGTAGCATCAGTACAACTGACCCCATGTACTGAGTAAGTGCCGAGCCTAACCTCGGTGAAGTAGTGACGAGGCTAGGACACGACAAATAATATCACCTGTGTAGTTTAAATAAAATATAACAGGAAATAACCACAAGAAATAAAACAGCAAGTACAATAACGGGGAAACATGCTGGGGAAAAAGGATATCAAATACTGAAATGACGGAACGAAGCAAGAGTCTAAATATCCGAAAATAATAACGGGAATTAACAACACTAATTAAACAGTGAAGAGAAGCGGCACGGCATGGCCCCTCGTGCATATTTTTTAGCATAACACGGCACGGAATGTCCCCTCGTGCATAACAATATAAAATATGGCACGGAATGTCCCCTCGTGCAAAAACAACATAAACATGGCACAGAATGTCCCCTCGTGCATAAAACATCACAATCACGGCACGGAATGTCCCCTCGTGCATATATATATCATCAACACGGCACAAAATGTCCCCTCGTGCATAATAATCATAAACACAACACGGAATGTCCCCTCGTGCATAAACAACATAAGCATGGCACGGAATGTCCCCTCATTCATAACATCATAAAAAATGGCACGGAATATACCCTCGTGCATAATAACATAAAGCAACAGTTGGCATGAAAATCAACATATAAGAAACCTTGAATGCACGGAATAATCAACAAGAATAATATCGTCCCGGCAAGGGACACAGCTATAACCAATCCTACACATGTGTATAATCTAACACAATGTTCCTCAACCGATCAACTACTCAAAAATACCCATAACTAGGAATTTCCACCAAATGAATAGCTATCAAATTGATATTAAACCCATAAACATAGTAAAAGCCAATAAATATCATATAATTGCAAATTCCCAACTCACGGTTATGCTTGACAACAACATATAGGTACTCGTCACCTCACCTATACATCGATCATGGAATAAGCACATAGAAATTAGGACTCAACACTTATTCCCTCAAGCTAAGGCTAGGCCAAACACTTACCTCGACTCCAAGAATCCAAATCAAGCCTCTAGCACCGCTTTTTCTTTTGAACCCGACTCCAAATCAATCGTATCTAGACATAATTGATTCAATAACATAAAAAATCCCTAACTCTACCCAAAACCCCAATTTTCTACCTTTAATTCTATGTTTTTAGGCCTTTAATCTAATAGATGTTGATTAAACTGGAAGAAAACAAGTTAAAGATCACTTACCTAAGAGATTATGGTGAGGAAATTCTTCAAAAATCGCCTAAGAGCTTTGGAGAAGAAGGGGTTTATGAAAAAATGGTGGAATCCCATGTAAGTGTTTTGTTTTGGATCATTTAAATCACTGGGCAAAAATGACCTACGCGATCGCGACAGGTCTCCTGCGATCGCGTAGAGTACTGGACCTAGACAATTGCGATCGCGAAGAAATGAGTGCGATCGCGGAGAGTACTGGACACTGACCCTGGATATCGCGACCAAACGACCGTGTTCGCGTAGAGAGATATGCTACCCAGCCCCCAGATCCCTTTAACGCTATGCGATTGCATGAGGCCCCTCGCGGTCGCCTAGAACACTACCCCCAGACTTCGTGATCGCGTCCTAGGCCCTGCGTTCGTGTAGGGTAATTTCCCCAACCCCCAGCCATATGAACATCGCGATCGCGTGAATTACACCGCGATCGCGAAGGGTAAATCACAGGACACCAGAAACAACAGTAACACCAGATTTTTCTAAGCCTAAATCACACCGACGCCTACCCGAAACTCACCTGAGCCCTCAGGGCTCAAAACCAAATATGCACACAGCCTCAAAAATATCCTACAGACTTATTCGTATAATTAAACCACCAAAATAACATCATAAACATCGAATTAAACCTCAAAACCAATGAAATTCCTTTAAACTTCAAGAACTTCTAAATTTCCATTTTCGATCTGAATCACGCCAAACTAAGTTCGTTTCTTACCAAATTTCACAGATAACACATAATAGACATATTGAACCTGTTCCGGGCTCCGGAACCATAATACGGGCCCGATATCACAGGTTTCACATCAAATCTCATTTTCAAAAACCTTTATATTTTTCAGAAAATAATTTTCTTTAAAAATTCATTTCTCGGACTCGGGACCTCGGAATTCGATTCCGTACATACGCCTAAGTCCCGTATTTTCCTACGGAACCTCTGGGACCGTCGAATCACGGGTTCAGGTTCGTTTACCAAAAATATAGACCAAAATCAACTTTATTCAAATAATTATTATAAGATCATCATTTTATCAATTTTCCATATAACGGCTTCCCAGCTACGCGCCCGGGCTGCACACGCACATCGAGGTGAGATAAAAGGAGGCTTTCACGGCCTCGGAACATAGATTTAGCTAAAATTATATGGGATGACATTTTGGGTCATCACAGTGTATTCGGTGTATTTAACTTTATTCAGATTTATATTTGTTTCATTGTTTTATCTAGCAATTTGTTAAAAGAAGTATGTATTCTTCATTAATTTTTTAATTATACGACTGATACAGAGCAGTATTTTAGTTATCAGTATGTATTTAACTGTACAATATTAAATACTCAAATGTATTCAGCAGTATGTATCTAATTGTACACACTGTATTCAATTTGTTTTCAGCAGTACTGGCTTCTATATTCAGTTTCTTCAACATACAATACCTGTATATATAAAGTTTCTTCAATGAAGTTTGTTTTCCTTGATTTCATTCAATGTACTGACGCTATGTATTCAATTTTATATATAGCATATTGATGTTATATTTTACTACCTGAGAAAGAAGGGCAAGTACAACCAAACCACCAACTTCAAGTATACAACTGTTGATTGTATATTCAAGACAAGAATTGCTGAAATTTTCTACAAATATGCTGATACAGATAGTAATGAAAATGTAGCCAAAGAAGAGGATGTGGTATGTGAGTACATAAGGGGCAACAAATTGCTAGCTAATGTACCATGGCATACTGTTGACAATGTCTTGATACCAGTCAACTTGAAGGACAAACTTCATTGAATATTGGCATTTGTCTCATTCAAGGAGAGATGTATCAAAGTATATGAATCATACTGATCAGTAGCTCATGATGCCTATGTGGGTTCTTAGATAGATAAGCTTGCTAAGCTTGTACGTCCGTATCTATCAGTCAGTGATTTTTACAGAGATAAGCAAGACATAGATTGGTGTCGTGACTCAGCGTACAATGACAAACGCACAAACTGATCCTTTTGATATTGTTTTCATTTCAAATCTGCCTCAACAAAATTATGGGAGCATGAATGTATTCAATCCTCTTGCTTGTATCATTTATAAAACTAATAATTATATGAATTATTTTTAATTGTTTCAATCTATATTTTCAGGGATTGTGGGTTGTATGTCGCGACATACTCAGAGTATCTGAGCAATTTTGGTTTGGTTCCACAAACAATATTTAATGCCAATTTACTTTGTCATAGATATGGTGCCCTCCTTTGGGACTATGCTATGAGGAAGATAGACGTTGATGCCATAAGCGAGAATGAAGAACCCTCAAAGATTGTTAGGCAAATCACGGATTCGGATACTTCTTGAAGATTGTTTTAGAATAGTTTCCGGTGAATATAGTTTTGGAAGATAATTTTATGTGAATACAATTTTTTGAATATTGTTTGGCAAATATGGTGTTCTATTAAGAAAAACTCATATTTTTCACTTTGTTCTCTGTATCCATAGTGTTTATTCAGTAGTTTATAATTTCAAATATTCATGTTGTTTCAATATTTTGTGCAACAGTTAGTATTTAGCATGTTGTATTCATATGTATTCAGCAGATGTATATATACAATATGCATTCATCAGTTTACTAAAAATAATCCTTTAGCAGATTGTTTTTGAATATATATATATATATATATATATATATATATATATATATATATATATATATATATATATATATATATATATATATATATATATATATATATATATATATATATATATAGGTTGTACATGAATCTTGTATTGATATATATTTAAGAGATTGTATTGTATGTGTACTGCATTTTATATTCACATGTATTCAAATATATTCAGAAGATTAATTATGTATTCAAATATATTCTGGACATTGTAATATATGTGCTCTGCATTTTGTATTCACATGTATTCAAATATATTTAGCATATTATATTCATATGTATATATGTATTCATATATATTCAGCAGATTGTATATGTATCATGTTTTGAGATAAATTGCAGAGATTGTACTATATGTGTACTGCATTTTATATTCACATGTACTCAAATATATTCAGTGGATTAATATATTCGTGAGATTTTACTGTATGTGATCTACATTTTGTATTCAGATGTATTCAAATATATTCAGATTATACTGTATGTGTACTGCAATTTGTATTCATAAGTATTCAAATGTATTCAGATTGTATTGCATGTTTAATGCATTTTGTATTGATATGTATTCAGCAGATGGTAATAATGTATTCAGATATAATTGCACCTGTGTGTATTCACATTTATTCAAAATATAAATGCAGTATGTATTCAGCAGTTTACTAAATTATATTTTTAATAACTGTTCTAAAAAGAAATCATCACGCAATAATCCAATACACCAACTAATCAATATGTATTATTTCAAAATGTTATGACACATCGTTATTGCAGTAATACAAGTCAAAACATGAACTAAGTCCTATGTGGAGCATTTCTACAAGTATGCTTATTATGTCCTCCCTGCCCACATATGCTACACGAATGTTGATTTTTCTTCAGCAGCAATTCACTGAATGGCTTATCGCGCTTCTTCTTTGGCCTTCCAGGAGGTCTTTTCCATTTGGGTGGTAAGACAACTTCCTCTGATATATGTGTTGGTATATTTCATTCATTTTGTTCAGGTAGCGGATACACGAGAACCTCGTATGTTATTACAACAGACTTTGGTTTGTAGTCCGAGCAATAATCTTTTTGTCACGACCCAAACCGATGGGCCGTGACGGGCACCCGGTACCTTACTCATCCGAGCAACAACGCAACGTATATTTCTTATCACATCATCATATACATGTGACATACGAGCCTAATAGGCCAACATAATCATTTATANCACCAACATCTTCCGCTGAGCTGATAGCCTACTTGGAGGGCTCTCGACCTTTCTATCGGGACCTGCGGGCATGAAACGCAGCGTCCCCAGGAAAAAGGGACGTCAATACGAATAATGTACCGAGTATGTAAGGCACATAAAATAAATACACAAGAGACATGGATGACATATAGAGTACATGACTCAACCTGTAAGTCTGAATAACTTTGTAAATCATAAATTACTTTTAGCGTCATGCATATGCGTATGAATGTCATGTCATGCATAGGTACATATTTCATAACATCATCAGCTTCTGAGGGCATCCCTTCATATCATATCGGTCACTGTGGGCAAAATCATCATCGTATACCAGCTGATCAGGTGGTGGTGCGTATATAACGCCATAACATTTCCCATATCCCATATACATATATATACATACATATATACGCGTATATAACACCGTTTGAATACACATACATATATACGCGTATATAACGCCGTTTGAACCATATTTCATCCACTGTGGGCAACATCATCATCATATACCAGCTGATCAGGTGGTGGTGCGTATATAACGCGTAACANATGAAATGCATATGAAATACGTCAATAAAATCTCTCGGTACGTCATAAGGCCATTATGCCTCTGATTAATATCATGAAATAAACTTTACCAACATACGTATTTTCGAGACCCATGAACAGAAGATAATAATAATTCACATGGGGAATCAAGAATATAGAAAACCCTAGTATTTCTATGAATAGAGTAATTTATGGAGATCGTGCATTTGCTCGTTTCTTCTGTGTCACATAGATCATGCCAAAAAGAAAGGAGGGATAGCCTTAACATACCTGGACCGATTCTCTTGACAATTCCTCTAACACATGTCTTGTGTGACGGACATGTAACGGCGAATTGAAGTAGGAAAAAATCGTATGATATTCTTGAGAAAGATTATACCAGTCTTCTTTAGAATTTCAAAATTGTCACATTTCTAAGATGCTTACGAAATTTTTGCTTGATCCTTGAATTCTTGCTTGAATTTATTGGAACAAAATGTCAGTCACGTTACCAAGCAAATTGCCTACTATTTTTTATATAAGCAACTCCTTTTAGAGATGTCTTATGTATTAATGGTGTGGGCCCCACTAATTTGGTGACTTGGCCACAAATTTTACTAAGTTTTGACACCTTAATATGTAACTTTAAGAGTCACAATTTAGACCTAGTCTTGCTGCCACGTTTTGGGATGGGCAGACTTAATCCTTATCTGGTAATTAGGTAATGTCTCGTTACCCGGTAATTAATCAATTACCCGCATAATTAAGAAATATCTCAAATTAATTTAAAATACAACTCATTTTTAATATACTTTATATATACCCTACTGTCATGGTCACGTGGTACCTCGTATGACACTAGTCCATAAATACCGAGTATTTTAGATCGTGCCGTATTTTATCCTAACATGCCAAACTTGGGCGAAAATTCATTTTCTTTGACTTGCTTCCCCTCTCACCTTCACGAATTTACTTATCACATGTTTGAAATAGCGTAATGCTTAAAATCTCAAAATAATCTCATCTCCGAACTTACGTCGATTAACTTACGACGAAACTTTAACATACGAAAATGGGGGATGTAACACTTTTGGCATTAGAAACTTGCTCTTCAAGACATCCCAAACGTGTGGGAATGGTAATTCGTCAACTTGGAACCGCCCACAACTGCATTTTCTCAACAATAATCTTTGAGGGTGCTTTTGTCAGTACTAAGTCCCCGATTTTAAAGTGTCGAAGATTGGCTCTTCGATTGTAATACCTTTCGATCCGTTGTTTTTGTGCGGCCTCTCGTCTTTCATCCAACAATTCTAGACTCGTATTCATGAATTCGACACCATAAACCAAAGAAAATAACATTGCCCCGTACTGGATTTTGACGTAATGCGGTATGCCCAAAGAACCTCGAGCAATATCTCTCTCCATTTTCCTTTAGCGTCGGTCAATCTCTTCTTAAGATTTTGAATGATGGTTTTGTTGATCGATTCGGTGTGCCCGTTCCCGCTGGGATGATACGATGTTTATTGAATCCTTTTAATCTTGTGATCCTCGAGGAATTTAATCACTTTGCTGCCGATGAACTGCTTTCTATTGTCACATACAATCTCGGAAGGCATCCCGAATCGACATATAATGTGGTCCCAAATGAAGTCTATGACTTCTTTTTTTCCGACTTTCTCAAAAGCCTGTGCTCTCGGGCTGGTGAATCATCGGCGCATACCTTTGACATTTGTCGCATTTTCGAACGAACTCTTTTGTATCATTTTCTTATCATCCCAATATTACCCTGCTCTAATAACTTTGCGAACCAATGACTCGGCATCAGAATGATTTCCACAAGCGCCTTCGTGAATCTCATGTAGGATGTAGTCGGTGTCTCCTGGTCCCAAACATATCGCCAATGGTCCATCGAACATTCTCCTAAACAATGTTCCATCTTCGTCCAGGGTGAACCGTGTTGTCTTTGTGCGTAGAGTCCTCGAATCCTTTGGATCTGATGGGCGCTTCCCGTACTTTAGATGTTCGATGCACTTATTTCTCCAATCCCAGGTCAAACTTGTAGAGTTTATTTCGGCATGGCCTTCCCCGATCACTGACCTCAAGAGATGTACGACAGTCCCCGGGCTAAGTTCGTCATCTTCGACCGATGACCCCAAGTTTGCAAGGGCATCAGCCTCGTTGTTCTGTTCCCGAGGTACGTGTTGTAAGGTCCACTTTTTAAATCGATGTAGAGTCACCTGTAGCTTGTCCAAATACCTCTGCATTCGGCCTTCTTGGACTTCGAAAGTTCTGTTGACTTGGTTTACCACAAGTAGGGAATCACACTTGGCCTCGATGTAGGGGCGTCCTGACGAGTTTTGTGGCCTAAATCCAAACTTTACGAGGGGCCTTAACTTTTTGTAAAAAAAAATTATTTATTTATTTGAAGTCTATTTTTTCTAGCGTTTCTTAGATACAAAGTTATTAATAATTTTCTTATAATCAATAACTCCTAATAAGTGTTTCTTAATGGACAATACAACTAATGCATTTAACCTTTATTGAGACATTGTTGATCTTAGGTGAGATTTTATCAATTTTAATTTTGAAAATTTCTTTCTGCTGAAACGACGGAAACAACAATTATTAACATTATCCCATAAGTAATATAGCCATTGGAAAAAAAAAAAAGAATCAAGTTTTTTTTATTTGACCAAGTGTATCAATTATGTTATCCTCTAATTGTACTATTTTTCTTAATATTTTTAATTCTGAAAATAAATCTAAACCATCAATATCGAATTGATTAGTATGCTTTAAGGAACATTCAACATTAAAGCAATATTTTTTCAAATGTTCATCATCTCGTGATCTTAATTTTTACCGCTAAATAGAAAACCAAAAGTATTTTCATATGCTCGAATTGTTAAAATCTATTTTGAAGTGAAAAAATAGCCTCGTCTACTATGTATAAAGTAATCAATTCCAAAGGACTCTTCGAAAGATTTTGAGATTTTATGATCAAAATTCTCATCAAATTGTTACTTCATATATATATATATATATATATATATATCATACGTTTATTATGAAATTCAGGTTCAATATTCATTTCAAGTGCAATTTTCTTGGTGGAAATCATAGCAGGTGCAAATCCTTCTTTTCTATACTTGTTGAAGAAAGAAATCAAACATTTTCACTTCACAGAACCTTTTTAAAACTTATACATAGTGTATAAAGTGTAAATAAAAATGGGCCTCTATAAATGTGGGGCCTAAAGCAGTTGCTTTAGTTGCTTTATGGAAGGGCCACCCCTGCCTCGATGACCTCCGCTCCCAAACTTTTATCCAGATCGAGACCTGCAATTATGGCCTCATACTCGGCCTCATCGTTAGTTAATTTTAAAGTTCTAATAGATTGTCTAATTATATTACCCGTTGGTGGCTTCAAAATGATGCCCAGCCCGGACACCTTCACGTTCGAAGCGCCGTCTATGAAAAGGGTCCACACCCCCGATGATGTACCCAATTTTAATAATAGTTCCTTTTCGACCTCAGGTACGAGGGTTGGCGTGTAGTCGGCCAAGATCTGAGACTTGATGGTTTTTCGGGGTTGATACTCGATATCGTACCCGCTAATCTCGACGACCTACTTGGCCAATCGACCCGAGAGCTCGAGTTTGTGCAAAATATTACGAAGGGGATAGGTAGTTACAACACAAATTGGTGACATTGGAAATATGGTTTTCATTTCCTAGAGGAACTTATTAAAGCAAGCGCTAATTTTTCTAAGTGTGGGTATCAGATATCGACCCCACCTAGGGCCCGAATAACATAGTAGACAGGGAATTGCGTACCTTGCTCTTCTCGAACTAGGACCCGACTTACCGCTATTTATGATACTACTAAGTATAAGTAGAGTTGCTCGTCCGATTTCGGGGTGTGAAGCAGTGGCGGGTTCTACAAATATCGTTTTAGTTCTTCTAAGGCTTGTTGGCATTCCGGGGTCCATGAAAAATTGCTCTTTTTCTTAAGCAGCAAGAAGAACCGGTGACTTCTATCTGAGGACCTCAAAACGAATCGACCGAGGGCGGCTATGCGCCCTGTTAACCTTTGTACGTCCTTGACATTATCCACGACCGTGATATCTTCGATGGACTTGATTTTATCGGGGTTGATCTCTATCCCCCAATTTTATACCATGAAGCCGAGGAACTTGCCCGAGCCAACCCCGAACGCGCACTTCTCCGGGTTGAGGTTCATGTTGTACTTTCCGGGTTGAGGTTCATGTTGTACTTTCTTAGTATGTCGAAGGTCTCCTGCAAATGTTTCAAATAGTCCTCTGCTCGTAGGGACTTAACTACATGTCATCAATATAAAATTCCATTGATTTTCCTATTTGTTCTTCGAACATTCTATTTGCTAGGCATTGATAAGTTGCACCAGCATTTTTTAGTCCGAACGGAATTACGTTATAACAATAGGTGTCATACTTAGTGATAAACGGAGTCTTTTCCTGATCCTCCGGGTTCATTTGTATTTGATTGTACCCGTAGTAGGCATCGAGAAAAGTAAGAATCTCGTGGCTGGTCATGGAATCGATCATTCGATAGATATTCGGCAAAGGAAAAAAATCCTTAGGGCATGCTTTGTTTAAGTCTTTATAGTCTACACACATTCTAGGTTTATTTATCTTCTTAGGGGTACAAATACGTTTGCTAACCACTCAGGATATTTTACTTCCCATATGGACCCTATTTTGAGGAGTTTGGTTACCTCGTCCTTGATGAATGAATGCGTGCTTAACCTCGGACTGGGGCCTTCTCTTTTGCTTTACTGGACGGAACTTCGGGTCCAAGCTTAGTCGATGTGTAGTGATCTCTGGCGGGATCCCTATCATATCGAGATGGGACCAACCAAAGAAACCCATGTTATATAAAAACAATTGAATAAGTTTTTATCTGAGCTCAGGAGTCAACCCTATGCTCAGGTATATCTTTCGTTCGGGTAGGTCCTCAATCAGTAAGGTTTGTTCCAGCTCTTCCACTGTCGATTTGGTGGCATCGAAATTGTCGGGAATTATGAAGGATCGAGGGATCCAGTGGTCATAATCCTCGTTCGCTACCTGCTTCTCCTACTGAGTCGAGCCTGGTGCTTGTGGTTGCTATTTGGCCTCCTGCTTTCCTTCGACTCCGGTCCCTTTGTTGATGAGAGCACCGATACCGGTATCACTTCATCGACCGCAAACATCTCTTTGGAAGCATGTTATTCCTTATACACCTTTTTACTCACTTCGGTGTTGGGAACTTCAGAACTTGGTGAAGGGTTGAAGGGACTGCCCTTATGTTATGAATCAAGGGTCTTCCGAGCAGGGCATTTTATCTCATATCGCCCTCGATCACATGGAACTTTGTTTCTTGAACGGTCCCGACTATGTTTACAGGCAAGATAATTTCACCTCTGTTAGTTTCACTCGCCATGTTGAGGCCAATAATAACCCGATCTGTGGGCACAATCTGATCCTGTAGGCCGAGTTGCTCCACGACCCTTGATCAAATAATTTTGGCCGAGCTTCCTGGATCAATAAAAACACGTTTAACTTGAATTTTATTCATAAGGATAGATATTACCAGTGCATCATTGTGGGATTGTGAGATCCCCTCTGCTTCCTCGTCATTGAAAGACAAGGTCCCTTCCGTCACATAGTCCCGAGTTCGTTTTTCCCTGGTGATTGACACTTTGGTGTGCTTGAATACGGGTCCTTGCGAGATATCGACCCCACCAAAGATCATATGAATCACATGTTGTGGTTCTTCCTGTTTGCATCCCTGTCTCTGAAGTGGTTCTTAGCTCGATCGCTAAAAAATTCTCGAAGGTGGCCCTCGTTGAACAAACGGGCTACCTACTCCCTTAGTTGTCTGCAGTCCTCCATTCTATGACCACGAGTACCATGGTACTTGCATATTTGATTAGGGTTCCTCTGGGACGGATCGATCTATAGGGGTCGAGTCCACCTGGTATCTTTGATCCGCCCAATGACCGATACAATAGCTGATGCATTGACGCTGAAGTTGTATTCTCATAGTCGTGGTGCTTCTGTGGGCTCAACATATTTGTCGAAGCCACTCTTACTCATGAGCCCTCGAGAGATCTGTCCTTGATCATTCCTTAGATCACTTTGAATGGGGTTACGTCCAGGGCCGTTGTTTCTCCGATTTCTGTTGTATGGTTGATACTGATTTTTGTTCGATCGGGGTTCTCTATCGATGTCCCTTTGAATTCTGCCGACGGGCCCGTTCGGGTAAACGGAATCGGAAGGAGTTACCAACTGATCATCCTCGGCCCTAGTTTTTGTTTGGTATCAATTATGCATATCGACCCAGGTCACAATTGGATACTCAATTAATTTTTGCTTTAGCTGGCGTGAGGCCACTGAACTTCGTACATTCAATCCTTGAGTAAAAGCTTGGACAACCCAATCATCTGCGATCAGAGGTAGGTCCATACGTTCCATCTGGAACCGAGATACAAATTCCCTTAACATTTCATTGTCCTTCTGTTTCACTTTGAAGAGGTACGACTTCCTAGTCTCGACCTTTATTACTCCAGCGTGTGCTTTGGCGAAGCAATCTGCGAGCATGGCGAAGGAATCAATGGAATTAGGCGGCAAATTATGGTACTATATCATCGCCCCCTTAGATAAAGTTTCTCCAAACTTTTCCAGCAAAACGGACTCAATCTCGCCATCCTGTAAATCATTCCCCTTTATTGCGCATGTATAAGAAATGGCATGCTCATTAGGGTCGGTGGTCCCATTTGTGAACAACTAATTTTTGACCACACTCAAAAGTTATACTATTTTAGCGTAAATATTCCTTTTAGGCCTAATATTAATGTTTTAAGCTTTTATCTTACACTTAGTAGATTTTATTTAATAAAAATAAGTAAATAAATAATAATAATACTCACATTCTTAAAGTGTGAATATATATACGGAGTATCTTTTAATAAGAATTTTAATAAGTAAACTATTATATTATTTTTTTTGCATAATTTAAACTATAGTGTAAATATTGAGTTTTCTTATTTTTATAGTT